>NW_004624837.1:6617239-6629208 GCF_000247695.1 Heterocephalus glaber | reverse complement strand
ATAGATACTGGGCCCCGGGACATTTGGATTTAGGGCAAACAGATGGCTGAGTAACCTCGCCCTAGTACTGATTGTCCATTGTCCCGAGGCAAACACACTCCAACCATCAAATTTACAACAGAATCTAGGGGAGTAATTAACTTTTGAATCACACAGTCCCACAGTTATGCTATCTCTAACATGAGAAAATTATCATGCCTGCCTCATAAAGTTGTTATTAACAGAATGAATGTAAGTAAAGTGCTACAAACTGTACTGGGAGTTTTAAAAAATTCAATAAACTTGATAAACATTATCCTCCTCCTTTTTCTTTCTGTGCTTCCTATATATTTTCCATTTTCATTTCGTCTTCCTTTTCATGAAAATCCACTCATTTCATGCATCTTTACTTTAAGGATTTACTGGGGACTAGTGACATAAAGAAGCATTTATCACTCTTCATATTATGTTTTTATTACATCATGTAGGAATCTGATGGATTAATATGTTGGCTGCCTTAAAGTACTAAAATAAAATAATTTGAATTAGGCATATAAATTTATGCCTCATTACAGGATGGTCAAAAAGATTATGTACTACAGACTAGCAGCATATTTTAAAACATACCATTTTACACATGGCTGTTAACTGTACTTGTTTACTCCTACTGCTTTTGCTACCAGCCCTATCCCTCTATTTGTATATCACTACTGAAAATAATAAATGCTATCATTTATTGACCACTGAATGACATAGGCTGAAAAGTGTTGTTGTGCCCAGATTGTGAGGTCCCAAAGACCACCCGGAGGCCGTTTCCGATGTAAGTGCATGAGAGTCGTTTATTCAAGCTTAAGCAGGGACTCTCAATTGTCACCGACACAGCGGATCGAGATTGAGAGCCCTGAGTTCCAAATTAGCGGGGTTTTTATAGAGGTTACAGCAAGGTTTAGAGATTCTCTACTTAGCAGTTACAATGATTGGTCAGCGCTTAACATGAATGAAGTGTACATTTCTGATTGGGTGAACTCATCAGGGGTAAGGGGTGATTACGTATAGGTTTTACAAAAGAAAAGAAGGACTAAGGTTAGTGGGCAACTGTCACGTATTGATGGTCAGCAGACACGGTGACTAATGGTCACAACCACCCAGCATTGACAGTCAGCCCATTAACAGACTGTTCCTACAGATAGTGGGCCCAGGATGTTCATTTCCTGGATAAACAGATGGCTGAGTAATTAACTTAGGGACTTTGGTTTGTTACAGATTGTGTCTTTTGTCCTAGATCAAGCACATTTTAATCATTAATGTGAGAGGACAAAGGAGACTACTCCATTTTGGGCAAAAGTGGAGTCATTCTGGTTTCACATAAGCAAAATGGAGTCACTTTGGTCTCACAGTGTCCCTCCAAAATATCTACATTCTAATACCTGGAATAAGTGAATATCCTACCTTATATAATAAGAGTGACTTTGTAGATATGATTAAGCATCTTGAATTAGAAAAATTATTCTGGATTTACTGGGCAGCTCTAATGTAATTGGAAGAGGTTTTATGGGAGAGACAGAAGAAAAGGGATCTTGTAAATAGAGAGATTTGAAAATGTGATGCTGCTGTTACTACCTTTGAAGATAGAGGAGGACACCATGAGCCAGTGTATGGAAGATCTATAGCTCTAAACTCCAAAAAAGGCAAAGAAAAGGGTGGTCTACTCGGAGCCTCTAGAAGGAACTAACCCTGCTGACAACTTGAGTTTAGCCACTCCACTAATTTCAGACCTTTGACCAAAGGAACTGTGCAAGAATGAATTTATGTTGTTTTAGAACACTAATTTTGTGGTAACTTATTATAACAGCAAGAGGAACTAGTGAAACCATTTATTATATGCTATATTTGGATTGCGAGCTTGATGTGGGTTAAGTTCAACATGCAACAATCCAAGGTCCTTGTGCTCTAGAAGCAGGGCATCTACATACCTTTATAAACCTTTGTGGTTATAAAGCATAGACCCTAAATTCTAAACAGCTGGACAGAGAAGTCCTGATTACTTGATTCTAGGTCTCCAGTAGATTTTCACATCCCATATTCTTCATGCAAAAATACGGTATTCATTCATTCAAACAGGGATTTTTTTGTAAGGCTGAATAAATTATATTAGTTCAAACAACTTTGAAGTACCCTTTATTTCTCAATATTTGCCCTAACAAAATAAAGTAACTAATATATTTTTAATAACACAGGTGAAGAACTAGAGACATCTTCTTAGGTATCATCTGAATTGAAAGATGTCATATTTTGACACAATGTATAGATGAAAATAAAACACAACATCACAAAGTCACCCATGTAAAAGATACAGCCATGGGATTAGTCTGAGAAAAGAAATATCTCCAAATATTGCAGAATTCTATTATGAAAGTTGTAGACTGTTACTATGTCATGAAATATACATCTTTTACATTTTCCTTTTGACACATGCAGATGAAGCTCCTGGTGTGATTGCATTTATGGAAAAGCTGATGGCTGGGTGTTAAAATGTGAAAAGTGACAGTAATTCTTAAAGATGGGGAAAAAAACCCCTTCAGAATGATGATGACAGAAGATAGTGTGAATGGCGAATACAGATTTGGTAGGCATAGCTTTTATTTTCCTGTATTATCTTTGACAAAAGTATCACATCTTCAAAATGATACCTAGAGTGAATAAGGAAGGCTAAACTTTGTGTTTTCTTTGCCAGATTATTACATATAAAATAATGACTTTTTCTATAGCATCTCAGTTTTGTGTCAGTTTTGAAAAAATATAATGCTCATCAACATTCACATTTTTAGCACATACAAGTGTATGATTTTTGAAAATGGTCGCAGGTGTAGATTTTTGCATGAGCAATCACACACACTGCTGTGATTGGAAGCACTAAGGCCTGAAAGAGAGAGGAAGCAGTGACACGGTTTTGTAAACATGTAGAGAGTGTATCTTTACATTTATTCATGACTTACATGCAAAGTGTGTCTAAAACAAAAAAGGGCTATGAGAATTTTAAATTGCCTAATGGTTTTGTAAGATTTTGAAAGAATATTTATAAATCTGCTAAGTGTATTTCAATAGTTTTGCACTAGGTAAATGAAGATAAATTTATCACAAGAAAGGATTTTGGTATTTGGATACTAGATTTACGCTGATTGAGCCCACATGGAGTATTTATAAGAAAGACCTTTAAGGATAATGCACTGATAAATCTATGAGATTGTGATTGGAGGTCCAATTAGGGATATGCCAGGCAGGTAGGAGGTGCCAAACATATGGACACATAGTCCTGCCATGTTTTGGTGTAGAATTCTTTGTTTAATTTATTTCCAGGTATGATTTTTTTTCCAAGGAAGGGATATTTTTTGTTAGTGTTTATTTATTTTACATGGGGATCTGTATTTTATAGTCTAAATATGGTTACTCAACATAGGCAATTACAAATTTTTCTCTACAGAAAATACTGTTTTCCTTATACTAGTCCCAACAACTGCATCCCCTAAACACTATAAATGTGAGAACAACTGTTAGAGACTTTACCCGCATTATTTCTAATCCTAATAAAAACTTTTAAACATAGATATCATTTAATACCCATCTCAGTGATTTCACATTATTATTTCCTGTGTAATGAGTTTATAGGATAAAATCAGGCAGCACATTTTTATTCAGCAGTTTTTATTTCCAATAAGAATATGAGGATCCATGAAGAAACTGCATTTGTGATTTGAGATTATCAATACAACTGTTTAACAATACAAGAATCACATAAAAGGCCATAGACCAGGCACTGAAGCCCAGAACTCTCAGGCAGTTCAGCTTCCATACCTTCCTCACATGGCTGATGCTCCTCTCACCCTGCCTGCTAGCCTGTGAGTCCTGGGGATGTGCTGGCTTATGTGTTCACGCTGTGACACCCTAGGCATTTGAGGCCCCAGCACACTATTACAACGCTCTCCAAGCCGTGATGGAGCCATCCTCAGGCTGCCAGGGCTACTGGTTTTCAAGGCCCAAATCTAGGAAAATGGAAAACATGCTGAACTTGTGGCCAGGAATTCCCCGTCCGGTTCCTGTCTGCATCCACTGCTGTGATTCCTCGCCTTCCTTGCTAACAGTTTGGCAACCTCGGCCTTTCCATCAGCTCAGATTCCTGGGCCCTTGGTTCTGCCTTCACAGAAACCCTAGGCTCAGAAACCTTACGCCATTGTTGCAGCCTTCATTTCACTCCACTTTAAGTACAGACATTTTGTGAATGTTCAGCCACAAAATGATAAATATAAAGAAGCAAAATAACTTCATTTCCTGGAAAGTATTTCCTTGTCTTGGCACTTGTTTTTTTCCCACACATGCTGATGAAATTAGCTTTCTTGCTTTATCACCAGCAAGTGTCATTTTAAGCATATTTTTTTTGAAGCTTTTATTCCTTCAAAATCCTCAGACCCTGTTTCCTCTGGTTTGTCTTATTAAAAAATCCACATCACCTTTATATTTGTAATTTTTCTGTGGTATTATTTCTCTGGAAAACAACTGATTCAGAATGGTTCCCCTCTGAAACAAATGAAGCAATAAGTGTATGTAACTCGAGGGATTTTTGCAAAGATGAAATCACTTAACACACATAAGATGCTCTTCAAAGGCATAATAAATCTCAACTATTATTATTTTTATTTCATTGATGAGGACCTATGCCCACCACCTAATTAATGGCAACATTAGAATTTGAGAAGATTAATATTCACTATAATTCCCTTTGGGTGGAAAATAATGTTTTTTGAAATGTATTACTTTATCACAAAATACAGAGAGATGGGACAAAATGGACTATAAAGCACTTGCTGCCAAAACATCTATTCTTTTTTTTTTTTTTTTTTTCGGTACCGGGGATTGAACTTGGGTCCTTGTGCTTGCGCAGCAGGCAGCGAAACTGTTGAGCTAAATCCCCGGCCCCACAAAACATCTATTCTTAAATATGTTGATTGTAAAACATTAAAAAGGAAAAAAAATACTAAAATAAAATATGTACATAGTAACATTTCAGCTGTTTAATAGCATCAGTATAGAGTGCTGTTAATAAGTTTTATTTAGAAACAAGTCTTTTCTTTTTTTTAATTTTGGTTCTGAATCTTGCTTCTATTAATGAAATGAACCCATGTTTCAAGTCAGATCTAAGACCTCCACTTGTCAACTGTCATCTCAGGCAAGTTGTTTTATTTCTTGAACCTTAATTTCTTCAACTATAAAATAATGATCTTTGAAGCAGACCAGTATTAATTAAGCACTTAGGAAGCTTTTCTAAGTGCTTTACATGGATTAGCTTGTGTAGTTCTCAGGGAAATGAGAGCGCAGGTCTCAATTCTCGATGCACATTAGAATTATGAAAAGATTCTTGTCAAATAGCAGAGACAATTTCAGGATGGTCATGAGGTGACACCATGAGATATGTTAAACCTTTCCGAGGTGATTCCAATACGCATCCCAAATGAGAAATACCAAAATAGCACTAAATTCAGTTAATGTTCCACTTTTAGAGGCTGCCCGTCTGCTTGGTCGTCTGTTTCCTTCTGTCTTCAAAGCCAGAATGCCTGGTCAAATCATTCCCACTCTGTATGGCTTGGACACCAACATTTCTGCCCCCACTAATTCACTGTTTTTTCCCTGTTTTAAGGTCAGAGCTTAGGAGCTATACATCTATCGTACCATAACATATTCACAGGTTCTTGAGATTAAAACACAGACACACGAGGGGAGTCTTTATTCTGCCTATCACAGTCTCGATAGTTTCTTCTTTTTCCCCAGGCATTTTAATGGCAGTACTATCAGGACACAGTTCTCTTCTCTCTCCTATCTTCATTCTTTGGCCTTTTCATCACTAACAGCCTTAAATACGATTTATACACAAAGAATCTTAAATTTGTATCTTTAGCACAGAGGAACAATTTGCATTATCCAAACTAGATACTCATGTCCTTGACAACTCATTAGATGTTAATATTTTCAACCCAGTGAATCCCAAGCAGCAATCTTGATATGCACCACCCTCAAATTCTGCTTCACTCCACAACCTTCCACAACTCATAGAATGACAATTCCATCCTTGTTTGCCTAAGCCAAGTGTCTTAGATTCATCACTAATGCTTTTATTTCTATTCCACTCTATCTTCCCTCTATCATAGCATCCTATTGTCAAGGTCTTCAAAATACAGGTATGACTTGTAGAACTTATTCTTAGGTAACATTTTTCTTATGAGGAAGCACCTCTAATTTTTAATACCTTTATTGAAATGTAATTTACAGGGCCAGGGATTTAGCTCAGTGGTTCTGCTGGCTGCCCTGCAAGTGCAAGGTTCCTGGTTTCATCCCCAGTACCAAAAAAAAAAAATTATAATTTATCCATTCTAAGCATACAATCAACAATTTTTAGTTTGTTCATAGAATTATGCAATCTTTATCACACTGATTTCAGAACATTTTCATCAGCTTAAAAGAAAAACTAATAGTCATTCCCTATCCCCCACCATAACTACCCCCTCCCAATCCCAGGCAATCACTTATCTACTTTCTTTCTCCCTATTTTCCCTACATAATTGTAATTATATATAATTTGATCAACATTTGCCTCATCCATCTCTCCCCTCTAAAGACTCCAGGCTCTGGTAAACAATATAAAACCTTCTGCTTCTATGAGATCAGTCTTTTAAGATTCTGAGTATGAGTGAGATCACAATGTTTATTATGGTACCTCTTGAATTTTGAGTTGAACTTCAGGAAATGTATATGTCCCTAAAAATGGGAAGGGGAAGGAAAAAATGAGAAAAGAGAGGAAAAATAGAAATGAAGCTTTTCTAAATAAAGAGTGGAAGAAATATTGAAGGGAGGGTAAGGGAATGGGAACAAATAAGACTCAAGATATATCATTTCCATGTACAAATTCCCTGTGATGTATGTGATCTCATTATGTATACTTAAAATGAAGCAAGAAACAATTAATTTAAAAAATCTTCTAGATGAATTTTAGAGGAAAAATTATATCTATAGCCCCCAAATCCAACTCAATAGACTCTTTTCCAATGTCCAGAAATATTAACATTTTAATACATTTAAATGAACATTTTGACAGAATGATGTGTGAGAAAATCTTGAATACATTCCAAATAAAATTCATAAAATGTCAAAATCATGTGGAAGGATTTTAAAAGTTCCAACAATGGAAATAAACCCTGCAGACTTTTCTAAAATGGGCAATGAGGTGAAAAATACCAACAAAACAAAATTTTATCAATATCCATATGAAGAATTTGATTAAAAGCATTTTCTATTGTGACATATTTCATGACATATATAGCTTTTTATTATGTTTCAGATATCGTGTTTGGTACTACATTGTAGTTTTAATATTTGAAAATAATTGAGAAATTGAGGCAGAAAGCCTAGCTTTAATGAGTGGCTTGCTTATATATATATTCTTACCACTTACCAATAACTCCACGGCTTTGGTCCTGTTCTGAGCCAGCTATTCCTCATCAGGGTGACTGAAATTACCTTCCCAAAGGGTCTTGCTGCTTTTCCCTGTATGGCATTTACCTCTACTTTACCCTTGCTGCAGGTACTTCCACTTCTTTTCCTCTGGCTAATTCTCTTGTCACACATACAGAACTCCCTCACTTCTCAAGCACTTCAGTCTCACAGCTCATAGACCTCCGTCCTAGTGTTCCCTGCCACTGGTGTCATTCTTCCTCACAGTACCTTCTTGGTTTATATTCACTCCAATTAGTTTCTCAGATTTCACTTATGCTATGAGCCTCACCCGGCTGGCATATTTCATCTTACAAACTGCTTTCTCTACATCACAGCCTGTGTGTAACTCATTTTGTCTTTTTTCCCTATAATATTTAATATTTTTATCATGTTATTTAAGTGACTTATTTATGTTTAGGGTTTACTGTTTTGCCTTTCCTTCATCTATAAGATCAGCTTAATGAAAGAAAAGAATTTTTTACATTTTCTTGCCTGTAACAATTGTCAGGAAATACTTGTGGAGTAAAGGACTGAATGGATAAATGACATTTCATAATATTAGTGAAGCCATGTCTGACTACAGGCTGTTTGATTCTTGTCTATATTCTTAAACTTTCTTTCTTCTTTCTGTATATCCACACACACATATACATTCATGTATGTCTATATATTTAAATTTACTGCTGTCAATATTTGAATAACAATTTCAATAGAAAATGTCATATTTTATTAGAAAATCTAACCCAAAATTTCATATAATATATGAAATATTTTAGGGTAGAATAAGAAAACCTTTCACTATAGAAAAGTGTTTCAGCTTTACAATAACAATTTTGAATATTAAGTTACTTAATATGTAAATGAAGTAAAGCATTCAATAGGTATTCAAAATGGAAGTAATTAATATTTATAAAACATGAATAATGATAGCTCTGGATTAGATTGCCTTAAGGATTAAACTCTATACACTATGCAAATATTATTCAAATATTTGTTTCTTCTGTTTTTCCCTGCAGTCTTTACATTGAAGTTCAATATATAATGGTTTATAAACATCACAATTTTCATTTACTGCTTCCTATGAAAATATACACTAAGGGCAGATATAGTTTGTTGTTAGAAAGGAAGAATAGTAAAAATTATGAGTTTAGAGTCAATCAGCCTCTAAATTTTCATTTTACATTTCCGTTTTCCTTATCTGTACAACAGAGAGTATTGTAAACCTTTGACACTGCTAACTAGAATAAGGATTAGGTAATATTTCAAACTTAGCAAGTTGTGTATATTAAATATGTGCAGTTTTTTTAAAATGCCAATCATGCTTTAATAAAGTGGTTTTAGAAAAAGTATAAATCAAACTGGTATCATCCTTAACTTCTCATGGTGAAAATTATAACTTTAATGAAACCCAAGGCTGAAAAGAGCATGAAAAAAAGGTATTTTCACACACTCCTTGGAGTGCACAAACTTGCTGGAAAGTAAAAAGACAATTTATATCAAACCTTAATTATAAATTTAATCCTTTGTGTCAATAATCAGCTGTGAAATTGTAAGGATTTACTCAGAATATTTATGGAGAAAAAAATACTAAAGTATGCATTATAGTCTTATTGGTAATAACAATGGCATCATAAACAAAGAACTATCTTATCCCTAAATTAGAGATTTCTGAAATTTGATAAGAACAGATCCTATGTTGTAGAGTTGTGAATAACTTTCTGTTTACAGTGTCTTTTAAAAATATTTAAATAAGATTGTATACAATGTTATGTAAAACTCAAATTTCCTACAGATGAAAGTGTAGAGATAATATCTGTATCACTGGTCATTCCTTTTATTCAGTGCTGAGGAAATTAAAAAATACTTTTTAATCTTAAATAATTATATATATATAATATGGAATAAAAATTTTAAATGTACATGTCAGAGAAAAAATATTGGAGGAGATTTTGCATTCTGAAAGCAATTTCAAATGTGTTTCTAGTCCTCTCCTTGAACAAATTTCACCCTCTTCTCTTTTTATGAGTAATACAAAGGAGGATTTTATGAAGAGGTAACTATATGAAGTATTTTACATAATGTCTGAAACATAATAGGTGTTCAGTAATTTTTAGTTCCACAAGCCCACTTGAAGTTTCACAATATGTTGAAATTGAGCCCTCTCTTGATTGATCTTTTTTTTTTCTATTCCCTATCACAAGCACAGTCGCAGTAGATATGTTCTAAAAATGTAACTGTTATGAAATAATCAAAATACAGAATAATTTTGTTGGTCAACCAAGAAGTGTCCTCGTTTTCGTTGATGGAATGTATGCTGGTTACTATTTTCTCCCGACCTTCCCGAACTTTGTGTATCCTCACTACTTTTTTACTATCACCTTTTCTCATCTTTTTAAAAGTTTCTCTTCTCTTGCATGTCAAATTTGGCATTTTATAGATCCAACTAGACAGCCAGAGACTTTTTGCTTTTCTGGTCAGTAGAATGACCAACCAAAACATTTTCTTTCCACTTAAAGCCACCATTTTCTTTCCTTCTAGTGTAAAAAAACTCAATCACCTATTCTGCTTTCTTTAATTGTAAATATATTGCATCTCCTTTATCTCTCTCTGCCAGCCAAACTTTCTCCCCCATCTTTTATTTTGCCCTCCTTTGCCTTTCCCTACTTTGTTTTTTAAAGGATAAACTGATTACATGAAGACTAAGCTATTACTAAGTAGATGATAATATTTATATATAATTCAATTTATTATAAATTTGCTTGAAGTTCAAATATTGAAAACTAAATTATATTACACATTAAAAGAAAATTCTACAAGTGAAGAATCATTTCCTTTAAGTATTTATTTTATAAACTTAGATGATAATATACTTGGTTTCTAAAAATAAAGCATCTCTAAACTGTACACAATACACACAGATGTTTAATATATACGTATATGCACAGCCTAGAACAATTGATAAAAATTAGTATAGAAAGAAAGTTATGCTTAGCTCTTCAAAATTCTGACCCTTTGTGAGATTTAAACAAAGAAAAGGGTCATTTTTGAAAGGAAAGATTTTGAAAATATTGCTGTCAGCAACAGAAAATGATAGACAGGTAGTTCTCTCAAGCAAAACTTTTAATTGCAAATGGAAAAATCTTGTCCTTAAACTCTAAATGAAAACATAAAAATTGAAGGAACACTGATGAGGGATTCCATAAAAATACAATACATATATTTCCTGCTCAAATAACAAATAATTTTGGGAAAAATCCCTGGAATGAGATATGTTTACAGATTCACGCATTTCACTTAGGTTCTTCAGTGCAGAGTATAATAGAATATAACGTAGATAAACTACTTGAGATACAAGTGAGTTTTTTAAAAAAAACAAGCCTTCTTTGAAGCCCAAAGAAGTGTCTACATATATATGTTTTCAATCAACATCTGTTAAATGAATCAATGAATAAAGGAAGTCTCCTTATTAAGTAATCAGTTACCCAGGCATATAATATTTTAAGAATTGTGAATTATGGTAACACTTTTATTTGTAGGAATAATGGTACATGTGTTTAGAAATATTTCACTTTGGAGTGATTATTAATATTTCCTTTTTTACCATATAATGCTGCCAAGTGGAAAGAAAAAATTAACATTTCGTAAGTATTTCAGGTCTAAGAATGCTGAAAGTCTTGACAGAAAGGCTGTTCCATTTATTTATCTCATAGATAATTGTTGAGGATCTACTATGTGCCAAACACTATGTTGATGGCTGAGATACAAAGTTAGAAATACAAGGATTCACTATGAAAGACCCCTAGGTATAGAAAGCATGAACCATGTAGTAAACAAATGTATTGTGAAGAACACAATCATATAATAAGTAAGTTTGTTAAATCTTGTATGTTTAGAGAAGATGATATTAAATATATCTGTATGCTTTTATTAAGCTTTCCAAGAGGAGGTAATAGTAGGCTAAGACTTTGTAGTAGAGTAGGAAGTTTTATATATATAGAGAAAACTCATGTTCAATGAGCAGAGAAGACTAACAGATGAAAAGCTCATGTCTTAAGATGAAAGACAAGGAAAGAGTTAAAGTACACAGGTAGGCAGGGGCCACATATTGTTGAAAATATTTAAATTTTAGAGCTGGGATCAAATAACTTATTTTACTTTTTTCTTTCTATGTCCTTTTATGGGTACATTTTAGGTGTACAATATAATGACATTCATCATTGGAAATTTGCACCTTTACCTAGTCTCTTGGTCCTTATGTTTTCCCCCCTTCCCCTGAGCTCCCTTCAACCCCTCCATCCCTCCCTATTTACAGACACTTTCTTTGCTTTTTTTATTTTCTTATATTAATTCTATTCCCTTCTTTCCTTTCCCCTACCCCTCCCACTTCCCCTTCCCTTTTTCCCCTTTTCTTCCTATTTCACATTATCTATTATACCTTTTAGTCCTTATTT
>NW_004624837.1:6603879-6614477 GCF_000247695.1 Heterocephalus glaber | reverse complement strand
TCATCCTTTCTATGGGCTTTGGGTTTGTCCTGCTCTTCTTTTTCTAGAAGCTTGAGGTTCAGCATCAGGTTATTTAATTGGGCTTGCTCTGTTTTCCTAATATGAGTATTCACTGCTATGAATTTCCCTCGTAAGACGGCTTTCATTGTGTCCCATAGATTCCAATTTGTTGTAACGTCATTGTCATTGAATTGAAGGAACTCTTCAATTTCTTCTTTAATTTCCTCTGTGACCCATTGGTAATTCAGGTATGTGTTGTTCAATTTCCATGTGTTTATGAAGTTTTTGAGGTTTCTTTTGCTATGGATATCCAATTTCATTGCACTATGGTCTGATAATATACAGGGGATAAGTTCAGTTCCTTTGCACTTACCTAAATATATTCTCTGAGTGAGGATGGGGTCTATTATGGAGAATGACCCATGTGCAGCTGAAAAGAATGTGTATTCTAATTTTGTGGGGTGGAACACTCTGTAAAGATCTGTTAAGTCCATTTGTTCAAGAGTTTGATTGAGTTCTAGTATTTCGTTACTTGTTTTTTGTCTAGTTGATCTATCTATTTGCGACAATAGGGTATTGAGGTCCCCCACTACTACTGTATTAGTGGTTATATGATTTTTCATATCTGTTAGTATCTGTTTTGTATAGTTGAGTGCACTAGTGTTTGGTCCATAGATATTTATGATTGTCATCTCTTCTCCTTGCATTGTTCCCTTTACAAGGATGTAGTGTCCTTCTTTGTCTCTCTTAATCAGTGTGGATTTGAAATCCACTTGGTCTGCAAAGAGGATAGTTACTCATGCTCTTTTCTGGGTTCCTGTCACATGGAGTATTGTTTTCCAGTCTTTAACTTTCGGTCTATGAGATTCTTTTTAAATTAAGTGTGTTTCTTATATGCAGCATATTGTTGGATCTTGCTTCTTGACCCATTCTGCCAGTCTATTTCTGTTGATTGCTGAGTTGAGACCAGTAACATTTATGGTTATAACTGATACATATTGAGTTATCATTTTCATGACTTTTTCTTTTTGTTGGCTTCTCCCCCTTAGCTTTTAATTTCTTGTTGTGCCCAGTGGATTCATTCTTGTGGGATTCCTGGATTTGTGATCCTCATTGTCTTTTCCTAGGATTTTGTCTACAATTTTTTGGAGTGCTGGTTTGGTATTCATGAAGTTCCGAAGGTGCTCTTTGTCATGAAAGTATCTTATTTCTCCATTAATTTTGAAAGATAGTTTTGCAGGGTACATCAGTCTAGGTTGGAGTTTGTTTTCCTTTAGTGGTTGAAATACATCACTCCAAGCTCTTCTTGCCTTGAGGGTTTGCATTGAGAAGTCTGCTGTGATTCTGATGGGCTTTCCTTTGTATGTGATTTGTTTCTTTTCTCTAACTGCCTGTAGAATTTTGTTCTTCTGTTGGGTTTCTGGCATCTTAACAATTATGTTCCTATGTGCAGATTACTTTTATCTAGGCTATTTGGAGTCCTATATGCCTCATTTATCTGTATGTCAGGTTCTTTTCCCCTGCTTCGGACGTTTTCTGCCATCACTTCTGTGAACAGTTTTTTATGTCATCTGCACTCTCTCCTTTTTCTTCATTGACTCCAGTTAGTCTTATGTTATTCTTCTTTGGATCGTCTAGCAGCTGCTGGATTGATTTCTCATGGTCCCTTATAATTTTAAAGAAAGTTTTCTTTTCCTGATCCCTAATTGCAATCTTATCTTCTAATATCTGAAATTCTATCTTCACATTGGCTCATTCTGCTGCATAGACTTTCAGTGGAGTTTTTAATGTCCTGGAAATCTGTTTACATCTGTTTTATGGATTCTCTTTGTTGCGTATGTTGGGATTCCATCATGTTCCTCATCTCCACTATTTTTTTATCTGTGTTCTCTCTATATTTATTAATCATGTCTTGCACTATGGGCACAATCTCTGCTGTTATGTGAGAAATTATTTCTGATTTCATTTTTTCCATGTTGTCTTTTGTTGCCAGTTCAGGCAGTCCAGGTGGTTGAGTATCAGAGTGTTCCATCTTGTTTTCCTTTTGGGTTGCTGTAGGTGATCTGGAAGTCTGGTTCTGAGGCTTGTTTATGTGTCTTCTCATTTGGATGAGGGGTGGAGGTGTGTGCTGGTGGTGCCCGCGTGGCTCACCTCCTCTGCACTGGGAGCTGTGGCATGCCTATCTGGAAGCCTCTTTTGTTGTGGGAGCTATGGCTCATTGACTGGAAGCCTCCTCTGCACTGATAGCTGGGGCATGCCTGAAGAAATAACTTTTAAATGGTTTTCTTTATTTAGCCAGAGACTCTAATAAGTTTAAGGCAGAATTTTATATGTACAAATGGGTAGATATTCATGTAACCTGTAATAACATTTTATTTAAATATTTCTATTTTTTGTTCAAAATTTCTTTTTAGTAGAAAATATATGTATTATCAAAATATTAGTGTATTATGAATAAAAATAAAACTATGAATAAATATAGGTATTATATGTATGAGTGGGATAGATTATAGATGTTATTGATAATTTTAAAAAGTACCTTTAAAAACACTGTGGCTTACCTAATTTCTTTTCCTACCAAAAGCATTTTTGGTTAATGATTATGTCCTTTTATTAATTCCAATAGCAATTTTTCCCTCGTACATGTCAAGTATCATAAGAAATGGAATCAACTCTTCTTTAGTAATAAGCTTGATTTTTAAATATTATGCTCAAATTTGGGGAAATCCAATGAGGATTTTTGTCATTGTGAGCCTATATTCTACTCAAAAGTACTTCCTAATCTCAAAATTCTTTTGTAATATTTTGTTGGAAGGAATTTCCATAAAAGCAGGTTTTAAACTGCAACAAAATTAGTTTTTATTACATTAGATTTATTTCTGACCAAGATGCTAATATTCATACTGATCATCAAATTTATTTCTAATGCTTGTCTCCAGATGATTTTAGGATATTTTCAAAACTAATCTGCTCTCAAGAGAAAGACATTTTTTTCAATATTATGAATAGTTAAATAATGTTCTATAAGCACAAAAAGCAGTTCACAAAGAGAAATTACCAAAATATTTTAAGTAATAACTTGTCTATTAGAATATATGAAAAAAAGAATATATGAATAGCCTGTTTACATGAATACTATAAAAAAGAAAACGTTAAATGGACAATATTGTCATGGTTATTAAGATTCATCAATTTTATTTCTTCTGAGTAATATCTTTGTAAGTAAATAAGAAGCAGATCAATTCAGTAGAATTTATCTCAAATACTTTGCCTGAATTGAAAATAAATCATCTATTGTGAGGTTGTTTTAATATAAAAAATTAAATCTCACATGTATTAAATTATATTTGAGTTTATAAAATGTAATATTTACTAATCAATAATATATTAAATATAAATGTTAGAAGTCCTATTTCATCTATATATTGAAGGCATCTCATTTTATAGTCAGCATGTACTAAAATCAGTAGCTTCCTGAGATATTAGTGAAAATTATTTTAATGAAATTGTAGGTGATAAATGAATTGATAATACGTTAATTACCTCCCATTTCTGCAATAATAGAAATAGTTTCATATAATTTGAAACATCAAAGAGCTTTTGCAATTCTACCATAAGATTGATTTTATAACAGATAACTTTCATTGATAAAACCCAAAAGACAGAGTCTTTCTATGAGAAGTTGACTTATAATAATAAAAAATGCTTCATTTTTAAGTATCACATTCCAGAATTCTCTCATTTCTCCTCTTTTTCAAAGGAATAGATATATCTTAGAAGTTATCTCAAAGCAAGCAAGCATATCAAGGTGGATCCTGGAATAAAGACTAATGGAATGTAGAGTATGAAAACAAACAGGAAATTTATGACAAGATTGTAATGAAAACTTCATATGAATCAATAATATTTGTTGATATGTGACATAATTAGAATATATATTGAAAAGACCTTTGTTGGTTTAAAATATTTTCATAGGATTAAAGAAAAGAATATATATCAGCCGAGAATACCACTGTATAGAAAAGAATAAAGTAGAAGGTAAAAGTTGGATTAAAACTAAATAGAAATTGTAAATGTAACTACAGAGAGAAATATCACAAAGCTAGCCTATTAAATGATGGTATGCAGTGAACTTTCAACTGTCCAGAAAAATGAGAAATCTGACCTTGTTTTAAAAAGTTTCAGTAAATGTCCCATGTACAGTACAGAAAATTTCATTAGTGACAACATGGACAAAGTATCCGGACGAACTGACACACTCAGTCTAATTTTTATCATCAAAAAGTACTGCTTTGTGACAGATGGAAAGCACATAGACAGTGATACTGTGATTTTAAAATCTATAACAACAAAGGTAAAGTATGCTGAACATATCTGTCCTGAGCCATTTGGAAAGCAGGTTGAAATATTTTTTTTCAAGCTACGCTTCAAATAGACTGATTTCAGAATCTCTGCAAATGGAGAAGACAAATCTGTATTTCTAGATTTCCCGCAGATAACCTGTGGTAACTGGTAGGAGCTGGTCTCAAGAATGCAGTGATTTCCCATTATTCAGCTTTCTCACAGCTCCGTGAAGCTTTCTGAATGTTGCTCTGTGTTTTTGCATGAAGAAAGGGTTTCACTGAGAGGAGAACTGAGGATCAGCCTTTTGGATTTTTAAAAAATATTACTTCTACAGGAGTACTAACAGGATAGCTTCTGCAAATTCTGCAAACCTTGGCTTCAGTTTACTTGTTTTCTTTTGTTTTTTAATGAGAGTGACAGACAATGGAGGAAATGATAATACTTTCAGGAAATCAGACAAGTGTAGCCTAGCACAGCTGGCTATCTGCTATTTTTCAATCCAGTTCTCTCAAGCTTTTAGCTACAGCAGATTTTGCCCACATTCTGGCAATTGGCTGTCAGTCATAGTTTTCTGTATTGGAAATTTTCAAAATTGTCTGCCTTTTCTGAGTATATTATTGGAAGTTAGAAATGTATGTAGCAGGGATTTTCAGCCTGATTGCATTTTAAACCTAACTTTTGCCTCATTGATTTTTTTTTTTATGACAGATCCAATCTTTTCATTTTCCATTTTCTTCAGTCTTAAAATGCCCTATTGACCTATGAGGAATTGAAAAGCAAAGAACAGAACTACAAATTTCTATTTATTTGTGTAAATTTTGTCCTTCTAAGAAATGTAAAATAAGGTCATACTGACTGTACTTCAAACACCTCAAATGAGTAAAGGCAACAAATACTTATATTCATCATGTAATTTGCTGATATTTTGCAATGTTGACTTAAAATTTACAGAATATCTCTACTTACATTATTTCATTATTTCATCTGTATACAGATTATTTCTTTTTCATCCCTCCCTGAAAGGCAGGTATAATAATGTAAGATCCAGAGAAGTTGAATAATTTGACCACATGGTGAAGAATTAAATGTATTTTATATCTTCCCATAGCAGATTTGTCCTTGATTCTTGATAATAATTGAACTGAATACTTATTATATGGATAACATATTGTCTTAGTCTGTTTTCTGTTACTAAATATATAATATCACACACTAGGAATATTATGCATAAAAGAGGCATATTTTGGGTCACAGTTCTGGCCAAAGGTCAAGGGATCATATATGGTTATAGCATTCTTGCTATAGAGTTCCAGAAGGATACAGGGCATCATATGGTGAGAAAACATGTATATTTGTTCTGGTTTCTTTCCCTTTTTTTATAAAGTCACCAGTATTCAACCTTCAGGGACCCTCACATGATCTCATCTAAACCTAGCCATTGCCCAAACGTTGTACCCCCAATACCATAGTCAGATTATGTTTAGACTTTTGTAATACTTCACAAAAGTATATTAAATTTCAACATGTGTTTTTAAAGCAAAAGAATTAAATTCATACTATAGTAAATATATTTTGTTAACAATAGAGATATTTCTGTTCTTGACTCCTAAACAAAAGTAAAATTCAGCCAATTTTGTGAGGTTAACATTTGCAAATTAGAAAGGAATTTCTTGGAAGTTCTGGTTAAGTTCTGTCAAAGCTTTTTGAGGGTTTAGAAGGTAATTCCAAAATGAAAATATCTTATATGTATCTGCTGACATCTCATGCATGAGTTAGGGAAAAAAGACAGGTGACTACAGGGTATGTAAGTAGGCAGTGTAACAGTAAGTCAACTTGAATGCATCATTTCAGTATTTTGAGTATGAATTATTGTATCAGTTCTTTATCAAACTAATATTTACACAGAACTGCCTGCACTATTGCCCCTGTCCCATAAAAAAGATAGCTTCATTTATTCTCTTCCTGTAAATAGTACAATATCAACTCAGTATTCCATTTACCAGTGTAATTGCTTAAGGTATACATTAAATAATGATGAACATTGATGAGCTTCACAGAGATAATGCATTTATCTTATTGTGCATCTTGGCTAGCCAATTAAAAAGGGGCTGGATTAAGGAGATCTCTGTTTTATATACCATGTTCTTGTCCATTTTGTGTCGCTATAACAAAATATCTGAAACTGCATACTTTATGAGGAAGAAAGTTTTATTTAGTTAATATTTCTGGAGATTAGTGATCATGATATTGGAATCTGCTTGGCTTTACAAAGGTCCTTATTACAGACAGCATAAAAATCATGGAAAGGTGTATAGAAGAGATGAAATAGGAAGCAAGACATCAGGGAGAGACCAGCCTGACCTGTGAACAAACTGCTTTCATGGGAACTGATCCTCTTAGTTAGAGCAGCCTTAATCCCTTCTAAGGGCAGCACTCAGATGACCAAATATCCTTTCACTAAGCCCTAGCTGTTAAAGTCCATCGTCTCAGCCTTGTGACGGGGGTGGGGGGTGGAGAGGGACTGAGATTTCTGCACATAAACTGTTGTGGGAAACAGTGAAACTATACCAAACCATAATTTACCATTTTTCCACTTAATCACCTTTCCTCTTTAGTCTTGGCATTGCTTTTTTTTTTTTTTTTTTTTCTGTAAAGTGAAATTTGGAGACTAAAGGGAATTCCTTCACTGATCTTCAAAATCTACACCCATTGGCCTTTGACATGAGCAAAGTTTTTACATTACTAAAATAAAATAATAGGGATCTTTTTTGAAGTTAGTGGAGCTGAGGTTGGGGAGAGGTAGAAAAAGACTAACCCTGTGATAGGATTTTCTTATTGTGAAAATTTCTTTGATAGTTTTTTCTTAATTCTTTAACCTCTGATACATCATGTCTTCTAGTGAATTCCAGCAGGTGAGAAAATTAATCAGCAAATAACAAATTGATTTTAATTTGAAGTATAGAAAAGGAAACACTAGACAGCTCTTTGTAATCTTATGTATTCCATAATTTGTAGATTGTAATAAATATCGTGTGAGAAGTGATTACTGTGTTTCTCACGATCACTAGCACCACCCTTGTAATGATTACAAAGCAAGGAATGGTAATTAAAAATGACTTATTGAATTACCAACTTTATATTGGATGAAATAATAGCCTTATCTTTGGATAATGCTATGCTAATAAATGCTCCTGCCTATTTTATTTTATAATCAGGTATTCTTCCTAGAATTTCATGTGTTGACACTTTAGTCAATTGAACAGTCAGGTAAATATTCCATCTTTATGTAAGGGGATATTATAGTTCCAAATTGCTAAATAACTTCCTCAAATAAAAGATGGGAATAGATTAAAATCTCTGTCTTTAATTCCTAATTTCTCTTTCTATACTAGGTGTAAAATACGTCCAAATGTACATAGCTGTAAATTGATCAGTATTTTTTGGTGTTCTATGAAAACTTACTCCAAATTACTCAAAATGATAACATTATAAACATGTTTATCATCATCAAACTGCTAAAATTATTGAGAGTTTACAAATTCTTTTGTTTTTCTT
The DNA here is from genome assembly GCF_000247695.1 of Heterocephalus glaber. The sequence continues at coordinate 6,606,578 of NW_004624837.1, read as the reverse complement.
TATAGGCATTTGATTCACTGAACAAGTTTATGTTCTATTGTGGCATCCTTCATTTTATACATAACAAAATAGAATTTCAGAGAGATTAAGAAATATGCTAAAAAGTCTAGTCAGTGTTAAAACTGATATTTCAATGTTCCAACACATGGGTAACTTCCTGTACTCTGAAATACCTCATCCTGTATTTGTATATATGTGTGATGTGCACAAAATATACACAATGAACACACCCATACACATGCCATTCATACACATACTCATAAGCCTTATATAGACCATGACTAAATTTATTTTTCTAACATAAAGAAAACTCTGTGGGATGCTATTTTATTATCGTATATATAGGATCAAAGTATAGATACATTAATTTTTTCTTTGATATTTGTGTGTAAATGTACATATTAGTGTATGACTGCTCAGAATAAAAATATTAATTTCTCAATTCAACAGCTACTGGATAGACAAATGGACATATAGCTTTCAAAAGATGTTTAATTGGGCCAGGGATTTAGCTCAGTGGTTCTGCTGCTTGCCTTGCAAGCACAAGGACCCGAGTTTGATCCCTGGTACAAAAAAAAAAAAGATGTTTCATTTATGATAAAAAAATTTTCCTCTGTAGTATAATTATATATAACTATAATCATCTAAATATATGGTAATATGATTTGTGTTTGAGTTACCATTATTAAACATCTATTTTGTGCTCATAATGTCCTGGTATTGTTTGTATATATTATCTACATGCCATCCTATAATTTAGCAAGGTCAGAAGTATTATCCCCTATTTAACATATAAGGAAATGAAAACTGAAGAAGGTATATGACCTTTCCTGGATTGCACAGCTAATACTATTTATAGCCAGGTTTCTCTGCTTACATAGCACAGGTTTTTCCTCATGCTGCTTCTCATAAATTCAAACAAATATTTAAAGAGTACATACTTGTGCTGATTTCATTCTAATTATCACCCTGTATCAAGGACTTGTGATTTTGCTCAAGGGTATAACACCTTCTCTCTCACCAAATATCCACAGTAGTAGATGATTTTTTAAGATTCTCTCTCGAAGGCATTCAGTAGAAACCAAAAAGTTTTTGGATAATTAAATGTAAGTAGAAGCCCAGTATTCTGTGAGTCTGTGAGAAATTTTCTTTCCAAAAAATACAAAATAAAAAATAAATGCAAGATGAACCACCTAGGCACTATATTGTCCCTTTCCTTTATAAGTTAATCCATATGAGTTACTAACAGTTGTGGCAGATATCCTTGGACCATGAGTTGAACAGCATAAGAATAAATACTTCATGACCTAAGAAGGACAGAGTGAAAAAAAATCAGAAAGAACTTTATTCCCTGGATACTTCTTGATTTCCTGTTATATAAACAAAAAATATCCTCATGATAAAGTACTATCGATTAGATATTCTATTTCCAACTGGCTTCAAATGAAGAAAGTTCTAATGACCTAAAAATAGGTGTTTGAAAGAGAAAGAGTAAATACACCAGAAGCAGTAACTCAGAAATATCTATAAGTAAGATAAGCTATAGAGAGGACTTTCAGAATAACATTGTGAGAGACTTTATTGACTATTACCCAAACAAACAACTATAAGAAAAAATAAAATATGAGATGTCATAAAAAATAAAGCAAAAGACCCATTGTATTGGGGATCCCTGCAACAGATCCTGAACTCCTGCTCAGTACTATGATATATGGTGAGAAGAAAGTCTTAGAGACAGAATCAGAGAGGGAGATAGGGAACTGGGATGGCCAATGCTTGATTAAGCAAAGGCCCTGGCCAGCCAGAACCACTGATATTTATTGGCGACACAATCATTTTTAAGTTGGGGTAAGGGGGCTACATGTAGGTGCTAGGGATATGTTGCTGACCCAGGCAAGACTTGTAAGAGAAGAGACAGCATTCTTGCATTAAGAACAGAACACATCAGATATAAGTTGTGGTCAATGATTAAATCTTGTCTTTTCAATTAAGGTTTTAATTCTGGGTATGGAATTTGGGGGTGAGTCACCTTGACCTTGGCTTACATTGGACTCCTTAAAACAAGCCAATTGCAGGGTTAACTCTTTACAACCTGAAGTGCTTACAGCCTGCTTTGGGCATAATCAACAGGGTGGTCTCCCACAACGTTGTCATTAATTTCCCTCAAAATATTCCTCCATACTTCAAATACACTTTTCCTACTTGCCACTTTCTGAAGCAGTTCTGGAAGTCCTATACCTTAGTGTCTTTAGTTGCAATGCCCTGGCTGTAATGTCCTTAACTGGTTCAAAAGGTTTACCTTCCATAGTGATTTTGACTTTTGAGAAGAACCAGAAGTCATACAGTGCCAGATGTAGTACATAAGGTGGATGAGGACACACTGTAATGTTTTTAACAGACTTCTTTCCTTCCCATTGAATGGCACTACAGTGGCTCTAGGCAACAACATTCACCACATGTTTAATCACTTCGTAAAGACACTCCAGAATAACTTCCAGGTCTGCTTCAGAACATAGCACTAATGATGAAATAAATGTGTTCAAAGCAAGGGGGAGAATTTTGAGGGGAATTAATGGCAACATTTTTTTACTATAATATTTTTAAATTTAAGTAGTCATGGGGCCAGGGATTTAGCTCAGTGGTTTTGCTGCCTGCCTCGCAAGTGCAAGGACACGAGTTTGATCCCTGGTACCAAAAAA
>NW_004624837.1:6588193-6599766 GCF_000247695.1 Heterocephalus glaber | reverse complement strand
AATATAAAATGATAAAAGACAACCATTTTGATTATCTTGAAATTGTTCTAAACACAAGGCAAAAATAAAAACATATACTTATGAAAACCTAAAATCTTGATAACGGCAATGTGAGCCTATGATATTTAAGCTGTGACCTACTCTTTTTTACTCACTATTAGAAAAGGTCTACTCTAGTGTAGTCAAGCTCATAGGACTAACTCTTATTCAGCTCCTTATGCTGGGTGACAGTTTTTTTCTGGACATGGGCAAGCCACCAGTATTCTCATGGCCTTCCTTCCTTATTTTGAAAGCTTTATTTTAGGAAAGTGCATCCAAGAGGTCTAGCATTTGTTTTATCCATTCAGTCCCCACCCTTAAGAGTGGAGGTTCTTTCACAAGCATGGCTGATTATGAACCATGGGGCCTTTTCATCCCAATCTCAGCTTGGTTTTTAGGGTGGTAATTCCATGCCAAGAGAAGCAAGCCAAGAAGAATAGAGAGTACTGATACCAACGAATGCCCTGTTTATAGAATAGTGGTGTCACTCCAAGAGAAATGGGCTAAATGTCCCTTCTGCCTCCAACTATGAAGCACTGAAACAGAGGTTCTGTTCTGGAACAGAAGCAGGCTATAGAACAGAGAACTCTATGGTACCTTCCTAAGGGGACTGATGATGTTTAACATAATGTGAGGAAGTTCAACTTTAAGAATGTTGCCAAAACAGTTAAACTTTAGGTGGTGAACATGTAAGAGGAGGTTTGTGGTTTGAAGACAGTAACAAGTGAAATAGTAGGCAAAGCAGCAGTTCAAAAAGAGTGCCAAAGGAAAAGACAGATGTAACCAGCCCCATGGAATTGGAGCAAGCCTAAATGAGCTTTGAGGAATATACCTGCAAAGAAGTCTGAGTTTAATGCAATAAAAACAGTAGAACAATCTATAAATTGGGGCATGGTTGAAAACAATAGAGCAATCAGGTAGCAATTAGTGTATGCTGAACTATAGGTATGCTACCAACCAGGTTAAACAAACAAATATAACAAGGAGTTTAGGAAAAGACAGAGAAAACTACGGTTATCCTTGGAGTCAGAATTTTCATTTGAATGTGTGCAGTTTGTGTTTTCAAGACTGGCATTGATGTCTGACCAATGAAAAGGAAAATATACCATGATGAATTACTTTAAGTTACTAAGCAAATAAGCAAATTATGTTATACTGGAAAATCTTGCCAGGAAAATTAGGTAGGGTAAACACTGAAAAAAGCTATCCAGGATGGAAAAAAAATAAAATTTTCTTTATTTGAAGTTCACATGTATGTAAAGAATCATAGAGAATGCATACACACATTCACAAACACACACAAATTGCTACCAATAAACAAGTTGAATACTGTAAAACCCATTCATAAAATTTAATTGCATCAATACAGTGTATTACTAGCATGAGGATAAACATACAGATCAATGGAACAGAATTAAAAGTATAGAAATAAACCCATTCATCTATTATTTGATTTTTTACAAGGGTACTAAAGCAATTAGATGAAGAAGTAATATTTCAATGAACAATTATTAACAATTGGATATTCACACAAAAATTATGAACATCAAACCATTCCTCCAGTCATAAATGAAAGCTAATTCAAAATGGATCAACAATATACATATAAGAGATAAAACTATAAAATTCTTAAAACATATGAATAAATCTTTATGCCTTTAATTTAAGCTAAAAAATTTTAGATATGACACACAAAGGATAAGCAACTAAAAAAGTAAACGCGATATCATGAAGAAAGAGAAAATATATCCCTTATAATTAGAGAAAATATTTCCCCAAACTTGTTCAGAATAAAGGGTTTGGGTCAAATTGACTAGACTGCACATTCACAGATATTTGGCTCAACATCAGTTTTGGCTGTCTCTGCAAGTTTGTGGGTGAGAATAGCATTTGGATCCATAGGGAAGGAAATGGATTTCGCTAATGTGGTTGCACATCATCTAGGCTTTTGAGGACTTGGATAGCACAACGATTGGGAACAAAGGGAGAACTGTGCTCCTCTGCCTGAGTGCTTGAGCTGTCCTCAGACTGAGACTTTTACTGTCTGCGGTTTCAGTTGTCAGGCCTTTAGATTTGTATTAAACTACACTTCTTGCTTTCTTGGGTATCCACTTTGCAGATAGCAGATTATGGGACTTCTTAATCTCCATTATTATGTGAACAGATTGGTATCTCTCCTCCTCCCTCCCTTTCTTCCTCTCCCTCTTCCTCTCCTCTCCTCCTCCTCCTTCTTTCTCTCCCTTCCTCTCTCCCCCTCCTTTTCAATATATCTGTACATATATATTGCTTTTGTTCTCTAGCTAACCCTGCCAAACATGATCTGCACATAGGAAAAATAACCTCTTAGAACTCAACCGATGAAGAAACAACCGAATTTTAAAAACAGACAAAGTATTTGAACAGCATTTATCTAGTGAAAATATGCCACATAGTGCTCAATATTGTAGTCCTTAAGAACTGCAAGCCAAAACCAAAATAAGATAGCATTACACACACGTTAGGATTGTTTTAGTTACAAAAACAAACAATAACAAAGGTTGGCAAATATATGGAAAACGTGGAACCCTCATACTTTGCTGATGGCATTGTAAAATACTGCTACCACTTTGGAAAGTAGCTTGTCAGATGTTTGAAAAACATTGCCATATGTTCCATCAATTCCATCCTTAGACATATATCCCAGAAACGTGGGAACATAACTTCACACTAATACTTGCATCCAAATCTTGACACTGTTTCATTTACAGTATCCCCAAATTGAGACCCAAATTGAGATCAACTGATGAGTGAATAAACAAAATGTGCTCTCCCCATAATATAGAATACTACTTAGAAATTTAAAAGAACATTATAATACAGGCTACAACATGGATAGTCACTGAAAACAACCTCAAAGAAACAAATCACTGAAGTCCACAAGTTTCACAATTCCATTTACATAAAATAATTGTCTTTTTTGGAATGGGAGATTTGGGTGGTGGGTAAAAGGATGAACTACTAATCTTACAATATATGGTATTTCTTATAGAGTTTGTTTATAATGTCCAAAAGTAGATTGTGGTGATGATTGCACAATTCAGGGGATTTACTTTTTAAAAAACCCTTCATAGGTAAATTGTAGCATTTGTGAATCATACTTTTAAAAAAAGAACAAATACATTTCAGATTAACCTTACTGAGTGATATATTAGATAATTATTTCAAAGTAATTCATAAATAATCTTATAAAAACTGGAGAATATCAGAAAACATCAGTGAATATAACTACAAAAGCTGAAAAATACTGAAAAATGTACAAAAAACTTTTTGAAAGTCTGAGAAAATTAGCAGTATAGTAAATATTTACTGGAAAAAGAAGATCAAAATTCAGATTTGAGTCTGGACTTATTATGCAGAGTCATTTACTAATTCTGAAGAACAAGCAGACAAATGGCTGGGAAATAGGGCTGCACATGGAAATATCTATTGGACTAGAAGAATGAAATTCAGAGGCCACAAAATTCAGGGACGTATGGGTTTTTTTTTTTTTTTTTCAAATCCTGAAGGACCATGCTATAGGAATAAAGACAGAAAGAAGGTAAATCCTCAAGGGGACTTGAAACACTTGTGAAAATGCAGCAAACCTTTATGACTGATATTTGTTAAAAGAAAGAAAAGCTAAACTTTAAAACCTCTGTCGTAAGAACTCAGAGACTCTATTTGGAAATACATCCCTGGGAGCCTTTTTATTTCAATAGACTATGACCCATTGTAAACATTTTAAACTGAGTTCCATCAACACACAAATACTAAATTCACACATGCACTTCATGAAACACTTTTTTGGTCTAGCATTCTCATAGCTGTTGTTTTATTTATGTTTAAAATTATAAATATAAGCAACTAAATTTTTAAAACTCTTACTAAAGAACTTCTTCTTCCAGGGCATTGGAAAAGAGACTACAATAAAGATAATCACAGAAGATTGTTTATAATTTGAAGCAAGCAATTGTCAATGTACAAGATCCATGTACTTTATTTTTTAATTATTATTTTTATCAGTACACATTTTTAAAAATTTTGATTTAGTATGTGTTTACAGTACATCTTGATTACATTCATCTTGAGTTGGTATTGCACATAACATATCTTCATTCTCTTCTTTGTCTTCTTCACCTCTCCTCTCTCCCTGTTCCTTCATCTCTTGTTCCCTTCCCTTTTGCAAAGGATCCATCTTCCTATTTCCTATTATCTATCTTTTATTTTGCTCTTTCATTTATTTACATTTTGGTTTTCTCACATGAGAGAAATCATGCAATATTTCAGCTTGTGTGCCTGATTTATTTCACTTAACAGTACGATGTAAAAGTGCATCCCTTTTCTTACAAATGACTCAAATTTACCCTTCCTTATGGCAGACTAGTACTCATTGTGTATAAATACTAAATTTTTTCCATCTATTCATCAGTAATTTCTTAACCTGATAATTTATGATATTCAAGAAAAGAACACGAAGTAGAAAATATTTAAACATGACTTGCACAGAATACACAACAATTATGGAGAATTCATAAATGCTACTAGAAGATATAAAATAAATGGAATGCATAGAAAACAGCATTTTTATTAATCAGATGCTACATATCATGAATATATTAATTCTATTAAATGGAATTTGTAAAATTGGTGTAATTCCTATAAATATTCCAACAAGATTTCTGGAACAAGTGAATAAATATTTCCAATAGTTACAGAAGAATTATGTTAATAAAAATTGGAAAATACGAGGAATATTAAGATTAATCATGAGCTGTTCAAGGAGACCAAAAATACTGATATAGAAATTGATAAATAAAGAGTGAAACAGAGTTCAATGGCAAACCTATGTACAAGTGATAATTTGATTATATGTATGTATGTATATAGAATCACACTATATATAACATATATAGTATATATCATCACAAACCAGTTATAAATGATAGGTCACTTAGTATAATCTGTTTTTAAGTAGGAAAATAATTAAATTGCATATTCAGTTAATATTCTCTTCAAAAATAAACTCAACATTGATAAAATTCTTAAGTGAAAAAGAACTATTAATGGAAGACAATCTAGACTACATTTGTTACTGTGTGGATGGAAAAACTTTTTATATAATATTTCAATAAGAGAATATTTTAATAACACTTTTTAATAAATAATTTTATAAAACTAAGCGTTCTCTCTTTTTTTACTATGTGTCTGTGTATGGTGCTGGGGATTGAGCCCAGGGATTCATACCTGCTAGGCAAGCTACTTCTCCAGCCCAACTGAGGATTTCTGATCAATAAAGGATCCAGAAAATCTATAATATCTTAAACATATGTTACTTGGAATCATATTTTTAAATATTTATAACCTTGCTAATTAGGAATTAGCAACAGAAGTAATAGCACTGTTTAATCAAAATTTTTCCTTTCTTTCCAACTCTTTACACGGCTTCCCTGAGGGTAGAATTTATGTCAGTGCACCAGACTTTGGTTGTTTCCCTGCATGTTCATGAGCTATAAAGCATATAAATAATGGAAAATTTGAAGTTGTCAATTCCATAACTTTATTAAAGGCCAACCTGACTGATGAAGACAATGTTTGTGTCCATGCCAAACTCCACGTGTCTAGGGGCCAACTCCCAATTTGATGGTATTTGTAAGTGGACCTTTGGGAGGTTAGGTATTTTAGATGAGATCAAATGGATGGGATCCTCATGAAGGGATTAGTATCCTTAAAAGGGGAGACAAGTTCTCATGTAAGTAGCATTTACAATAGTGATCAAAGCAGGCTACCAAGGGTAGGAGATGAGAGGAATAGAAGGAGTCTAGGTAACATGTACTGAAACATAGGAGGAAAATGTTCCAATGCTCTATAGTATAGTTGGGGGATTATAATTTACAATAATTAATCATATATATATATATATATATATATATATATATATATATATGTTCCCCCCCACTGGGGATCGAACTCAGGACCTTGCACTTGCAAGGCAGGCGGCAGCACCACTGAGCTAAATCCCCAGCCCTATCATATATTTTATAAAGAACTTGAAGAAAGGAATTTGAAGTGACCCAATACAAAGAAATAGTTAAAGGAGATGGAAATGCTAATTATTCTTATTTGATCATTACAAAGCATATACTGTATATGTATCAAATTATCACACTATACTTCATAAATACAACAAATTTCTATATGGCAATTAAAATTAAATTGATAAATGAAAAAGACCAAATAACTTTCCCTCTCCTCATTGAGAGGTAGGGTGAATCATCACCAGAAATCAAATCAAACGGTTCATTGGCTGTGTCTTTCCACCCTCCAGAACTATAAGAAAGAAACTAAGCCATCCAGTCTCTGATATTTTGTTATAGCAGCTGGAGCAAAAGAAGCACTGAGTAACAAAATGAGTAAATTAATTGTGGGTTACACATAGCTTTGAATACAATAAAACATAATAAATAGTGTCATATTGATTTTAAAATCAATACTTACTGATATAATTGAAATTGATACAATTGAAAATACTTATTGATATTGATATTGTATTGGAAATACAATACTTATTAAAATGTATGTTGCATTAAAAGTAAGCAATTACATAGCTATATATATATAATAGTTTCTTGCAATTAGCAATACATTATGTTAGTATTTGTCAGGAGTTTATTGTTGAGGATGTAGAGAGGAAAGGAGAAAACAAAATAAAATTGAGAAGCTATGCACAGAATGATGGAGATGGTATGAGTAAAACTGAGGTCTAAATTAAATATACATATGTAAGAAATATAAGATATGATTACTTTTTAGATCTTGAGAATACTGGTACTTGTAGTAGTAATATTTTATAATTGAATATGTTTTTCAACTTTAAAGCTACCTTTGATTTTTGCCATTCTCAAATTGAATAAGCAAGTGAACTTTGTACTCTTTGATCACATATACACCATATATCCCTTCAAAAGGATCTACTAATCCACTTAAGAAGAGACCACAATACAGTGGAATCTTGGGGTCCCTTGTTCACAGTTGTACATTCAAAATATGTAGATGTCCTAGACACACTGAGAACACTGAACACTTATACATTAAATGAATAAATGAATGATAGTCATTAATAATGACCGAAGAACAAGAGGGGAAAAAAGGTTCACAATGTAGAAAGCTCTCACTAATGTTGATTCTCACAATAAAACTGTGAGGTAAGTTTTATTATTGCTATTTTGCAAAAGAGAAAACTGCAGGTTAGGATGACTCAGTAACTTTCTTAAGACAAATAGGTTAGTATTTCAAAGATCCATTGTATAACTATTTCTCCTGACACTAAGAGATTCATAGATAATTTAAATATATTTTTCAATCTTAATAAGGAAACACTCAAAGTAATGAATAATTCAGTAATATAAGAGAAAATATTACACAATAATTTTCAACTTTGTGCTCTGCTCCTTTTTTCCCCAAAGATCCTGTTTTGCTCTCCTTTAGGCTGTTAGAGATGAGAAACAAAGGAAAAGTTGATTAGTAATATGATTGTAAAATGTTCTATGATCCTCCCCGATCTGTTGGACCCAGCAGACCAATTTCAGCGTTAGAAAAAAATAATATATACTTAGGAATCTAATAAACCTAAATTGCATTGAGAGAAATTATACTCAAACAGCAGAGAGATTAGGATAAATAATTAAACTTCTGAAAAGAAAATTGCTTTTGTAATTCCCTAAAATATGCTGTCAACCCACTTGAGTTTTTCTTTTCTTTGTTATGAATATTAGAATTCTGTGTAAAAAAGTTTTCCTTATGTGTACAATAAATATTAATATCATATACCCATTAATTATTAACATTCTTAATTGCATTTGCTGTCTTAGCAAATGAGCATATCTAAAATATTTAAATACTTCTTAATGTAAAAGGCACACCAAATGTTATAAATCTGAACAATATGATAAATGAAGGGTTTATTGTGTCTTGAGTTGTACACAAGGTAACTGTATCATGTTAGGTGGAATTATGAACTTATTGCGTTCAAATGAAGATTAAGTGTGCTCTAAGAAGATGTGTTTTGGCGTCAACATGACAAGGGATGGAATGTGGTGGTTAAATTTAACTGCGTTATTTTTATTGGCTTGGGAGTGGGTCATGGAGTTATGACCTTGGGTACTATAGCTTCTCCCTGGCCCCTTCCTCTCTGGCACAGCACTTCTGACCTCTTTATTGGCTGGCATGAAGTAATCATCTTTACTTTGCCACACCTTTCTACCACGATGTTTCTGTTTTAGAGACAGCCAACCATGGATTGAATCACCTGAAACTGTGAGCCAATTTAAAATTCTCTTTCTTTAAGTAATGGGTGTTGGGTGTTGTGTCTTGTTGTTGGGAAAGATGACTAATACCATAATTTAAGAATTAATCAGAAGAAAAAAAATCAGTTGCCATTTGGGAAGATGACTTAAGGAATCAGAAAGATGTCTAATGTTTATAAGATAACCACTGTATCACCGAATACTTTTTGTGAAAATTGAGCATCTTTATTAAACCTGAATTTAGTAACAAAGGCTTTATTGATTAACTATTTTATTAAGTAATACCTAACTTTTTAATCTTTTCTCTATGTAATTTTTATAGCAATATGGAAATAGAACTGAATCATATTGGTGATATTTAAATGAAATTTTAATATTTGAACCCTTAGAAAAAAAATATTAAAACTGCAGGTTGGGCATGGTGATACATGCCTGTAGTCCTAGCACTCAAGAGACTGAGGCAGGAGGATTTCAAAGAGTTTGAGGCCAGCCTGGGGTACTTAGTGTGTTCAAGGCCAGCTTGAACTGCATAGTGAGAACCTGTGTCAAAAATAAATAAATAAATAAATAAATAAATAAATAAATAAAACTGCCTATGTCAGTTTCATTTAATTTTATTGTGGCAAACATTATAATCATCTGCATAAATCCTGACATAGTGACTTTTAAGAATTTTCAAAAATTTGATAGCGAGTTGACCAGTATCTTAATGATGGTAATCTTTATCTTTACTTTCCTTTTCTCTTTTCTTTTCTGTTTTACAAACAGCAGTTGGGTATGGTATAATAGCAAAAATCTGTAGTTCTGTCATGATGAAAACAGGCAAATTTTATTTGTATTCTCAATAAGGATGGTGTGGTAGTTAATTTTGGTGTCAACTTAAATAAGAAATGCCCAGATGATTGGTTCAGCATCATTCTGTGTGTATCTGAATGATGGACTTACTGAAAAGGACCCAACCTGGATGTGGGTAGCACCAACCAATAGGATGAACCTGGATGGAGTAAAATGGAAGAAAAAGGAAGTCTCACTTCTGTTTCTTCAGAGGAGTTCTGGTTTCACCATCACCGGTGGACAGGTTGTTGCTGCAGACTCTTCAGCTTTGCAGTGGAGACTCTTCAACCTTCTAGCACAGACTTCTCAGCCTTTCAGTACACACCTTGTGGCTACTTGATATGGACTCACACAGGAGTCTGGAGTTAGCTCCAGGCCTTTGACTTCTGACAGGGTCCTCTGGCTCTCCAGCACACAAATTGCCCTTTTGGATTCTTCCACACCTGAATCTGCAGGTGCCCTTGACAGCCAACCATATATTCACAGTCAGTTCCCATAGTGAATGCTGACTGATACTCATGGCCATTCTAGAACTTCCTGACACTCTCTGGGCCAATAGTTAAAGATGGTAACTTGATGGAAGTGGGAGTTTCCAAGACTGTTTATTGTATAAGTGTCTAGAAGTACATCCCCAAAATCATTAAAAGATTTCCAAAGATTGGGATGTGTTGGACAAAAGAGAACTCAAGTAGACTGAAGAAAACTAAGAATTTCTATGAAACTGAGAATTTTCCAAAGAGCTATTTTTGTATCTTATAAGCAATATGTAGCAATTTTTAAGTTCCCAATAAATTTCCCTTTTCTTGAAGTCTTGAACATAGATTTTATGGAGCAACACCTCTGAAAGCCTCTCTGGGAATTTTTCTAATGATAATTCACTCTCAACAGGAGGTATAAATTTTTACTTAATGATATTTCTTATCATGGCATAGCTTTACACCTATAGTGGATTATAGTTTTGCATCTTCAAATAGCCAGGTGGAACCTAGTTTCTCTCCATGGCCTGAATTCATTAGAGTGTTAACATAGGTGTGATATACTGGAGGAAAAATTTAGTGCTATCTTTAACAACAGTGTATGCTTCTTCAGACTGAAACAAGATGATATTTATCTCTGTATTTGTGCTAACATGTTCATGATTTATTCAGGTAAAATTACCCAATCATCACCAATAATTACACACACAAATGTTATTCTTTCCTGTTCATACACATGTGTCTTCACATATGTATGTATATATTCATACATAGAGAGAAACAAAAATCCTGTATTTTCAGGGCTTACCCCTAGTCAAATATTATTATTATTATTATTATTATTATTATTATTATTATTAGGCCCAAGATGTACAGAACTCATAAGCATCTATAGTTATTCTCTAGGAAACTAATTTTGCTTACTTATAATAGACACTTTTCAAAAAATATGATTATCTTTTAAGTTGGTAATAATTGATAAACTTTTCCTTCAGACTAATGTATATGCTCATGGTTTTATATTTATGGTACAGTTCAAGATGTATATTAAAATATCTGAACTGCTCACTCTATAGATTTCCTTATTATCTAAATCTCACTGCCTATATACTCAGAGTGAGGTTCCTGATGCTCACTGTTGTTTTTTCCTTTTCTTTCCTGCAGTAGGCAGATGGATTCAGAGGCATATTCAGACTCAGGTTCTATCCCTTTGCAGGCACAAAAGGTAGTGACGCACTCTTTCATCAGGAGGCATTTATTGTGTTTATCTCTATTGTAATGGTTTCAGCTTAGATACATTCATTCATAGGGCTTAAAAGTGATACTATTCCACTTTTACAGTTTAAAAATGTTAATACATAAATACATAAAAGATACTTCCTCTCACTATTTGATTTTCAAATGCTCCATTTTGTATACAAAAGGTAGGGTATATATGTTTGCCTCTCTCTTTATCTCCAATTGTCAATGTAATGAATCAGTTCCCCTATTTATCTCCAAAAAAGCTCATGGATTTTAATAAAAGGTTTTGACTAATTTGAAACCATTATATAATTTCTCTTATCAATGCTCAACTTCACCCATCTTTGACCAGTGGATGCTTAATACTAGCCCCAAACTTTTTGACATGACTCTAGAAATCTTTGTTAGCTTCTTTTATATCAAGGACTATGACAAAGTATTTTCTAAAAATTTATATATTTATTATCCCAATCCTGGAAGCAGCCATTCCTTTAAGACAGTCTAATTTAATTTAGTGGGAATGATATTTATAATCTAACATTAGAGGTGCTCAGTGGTATTAAGTTGCTAACATCTCAAAATTTTGTTTATTTATTTATTTTTATTAAATTCTTTTATTGGTACATTGTAGGTATACAACACAATTACATTTCTCATTGGG
>NW_004624837.1:6531882-6566748 GCF_000247695.1 Heterocephalus glaber | reverse complement strand
AGAACAACACTGAGATTCCACCTCACCCCAGAAAGAATGGCTGCTATCAAGAAATCAACCAATAACAAATGCTGGAAGGGGGTGTGGGGAGAAAGGAATCTTTCTCCATTTCTGGTGGGAGTGCAGACTGGTGCAACCACTGTGGAAATCTGTATGGAGATAACTCAGAGAACTAGGACTAGAGGTCCCATTTGACCCAGCTATTCCTCTGCTGGGTGTCTTCCCAAATGAATGAAAAGAATCATACCACAGAGATATATGCTCACCCATGTTCATAGCAGCACAGTTTGTAATAGCTAAAGCTTGGAAACAGCTCAAGTGCCCATCAACTGGAAACTGTATAAAGAAGATATGTTTTTTTTTAAATTAAATGGAGTACTACTCACCCATAAAGAATGAAAAAGTAGGGTTTATGGGGGTCCTTTTGGATGGCCCGGGAAAGTTCTGAGCTCATTTATCAAGTAAGCCAGATCAGTCATTGTCCCATTGGCAAGATGGTGAAGCCCAAGTACAAAGGACGGAGCACCATCAACCCCTCCAAGTCCAGCCCCAACCTGAATGGATTATAGGGAGCAGGAGGACAAAACATGAGGAACTCGGCTACAATCCAGGGCCTAAACATGTATAGGCAAAAGGAGCGCAGGAATAGTTGTGGTAAAGTGATTAAACCCCTGGAGTATCAATCAACAGTGGCTTCTGGCACAGTGGCACGAGTAGAGCCAAATATTAAATGGTTTGGAAACACATGTGTGATTAAGCAGTCTTCATTACAGAAATTTCAAGAGGAAATGGATATAATTCTGAAGGATCCATATAAAGTTGTTCCGAAGCAAAGCAAGTTACTGACGTCTCTTCTCCATGACCGAATCCAGCCTCATAACTCCAAGGTGCACATTCTTGACACCAAAAGTTTTGAAACTACGTTTGGTCCTAAGTCACAGAGAAAGCAGTCAAATTTATTTGTGAGTGATATGCAGTCACTGATAGAAAAAGCTGAGATATCCACTGAGAGCTATGACCAGGGCAAGGATTGCGATTTGGTAACCAAAGACACTGGTGTGAGAAATGAAGCCCAAGAAGAGATATGTAAGAAAGGACAGTTCAAAGAATATGGGGTGAGCTCTGCAAGGTGGTAGATTCATCAGATATTGTAGTCCAAGTTCTTGATGCTAGAGATCCAATGAGTACCCATTCCCCCCACACTGAGGCTTACTTGAAACAGGAAAAACACTGGAAGCATCTTATTTTTGTACTCAACAAATGTGACCTTGTTCCAACCTGGGCAACAAAACGATGGGTTGCTGTCCTCTCCCAGGAGTATCCAACACTTGCTTTCCATGCGCGCCGAGTCTTACTAACCCCTCTGGCAAAGGAACATTCATTGAGCTTCTGTGGCAGTTTGGAAAGTTGCACACTGACAAGAAACATCAGCATTGGCTTCATTGGCTATCCAAATGTTGGCAAGAGCTCCGTGATCAACTCATTGCATTCCAGGACAGTTTGCAACATGGCCTGAATTGCAGGTGAAACAAAGGTCTGGCAGTATATTACCTTGATGAGTCGGATATTCCTCATTGACTGTCCAGGTGTGGTTTACCCCTCTAAGGACTCAGAGACAGACATTGTGCTGAAAGGAGTTGTTCAAGTTGAAAAAATTAAGTCTCCTGAAGACCACATTGGTGCTGTCCTAGAATGAGCAAAACCAGAATATATCAGTAAGACATACAAGATTGATTCATGGGAGAATGCTGAGGACTTTCTTGAGAAGCTTGCTTTCCACACTGAGAAATTATTAAAGGGTGGAGAGCTTGACTTGCAGACTGTGGGCAAGGTGGTCCTTAATGACTGGCAGTGGGGCTGGATCCCTTTCTTTGTCAAACCACCCAATGCAGAGGCACCTGCAACCCCCCAGCTTCCTCCTTCCTCATCTTTGGAAGATGCTACTGAAACAACCCAGAACAACTTGGAAGAGATTGCAGAGACCATAGGTGAAGTTTCAGAATCTGTTATTGAGAAAGAAAAAGAAGAGGACTGTCCCTGTGATGCTAACTCTGAAATGCAGCAGATCCTTGCATGGGTTTGACAGATCTTCGGCAAAATCAGTGTCATGTCCCAGTTTTCTGGGGATGACCTAGTTCCTGTAGAGGTGTCAGACAGCGAGGAAGAGCTAGAGAGCTTTTCTGCTTCTGAGAAGGAGGAGGAGGAGGAGCAGAAGCAGGACCAACCAGATGTCAAGGAAGAGGCTCATCAGGGGTCCCAAGAAGAACAAGTAGAAAACGACACCAAAGCAGTGATAAAAGCCCTGGAGGAGAAGATTGCAAAATACTGGAAGTTTTTAAACAAAGCCAAGGCTAAAAAGTTTTCAACAGTCAGGATATCCAAGGGGTTAAGTGAAAAGGGTTTTTCAAAGTCTGAAGAATGAAAAGAAACACCTAAAGAAGAAGAAGTAAATGAAACAGCACATACTAAAAAGGAAAGGAAGCGGAAGGCACAAAAGGAAGAGGAACAGTCAAGTAAAATTCAAAGGATGCTTACATCTAAGGAACGAAAGGGAGCAGCACAGCAGCAGCAATCCAAAAAAGTTGGTGTATGCTACTATGAAACACACAATGTGAGAAATAGGAACTGGAACAAAAAGAAGACCAATGACTCAGAAGGACAAAAACACACAAAAAATTTAGACATAAGCAGTAACACCTAAAGAGTTGTTTATTAAATTATACCAAAATGTGCAATAAAAAAAGAACAAAAAACTAGAGTCATTTATAGCTAAATGGATGCATATCAAGGCCATACTCTTAAGTGAAATAAATAGGACACACATGTGTAAGTACTGAATAGTTTCTCTAGTGTGAGAAACTGATAGTGTAAACAAGAGTTAAAATGATTAAAATGAATAATTGATAATTTGAAATAGGAGAAAAGGTCCAAAGTCAAAGGGGTGAAGGGAGGGGAAGGGGAAAGGAAAGGAGGGAAAGGAAAAACTATGAGAAAAAAAATGGAAATGAAGTCTATGTAAATAGAGAAGGGTGGAGGGGGTGAAGGGTGCACAGGTAACGGGGAAAAAATAAGAAGCAAGATACATCATGTACAGGTACAAACACCCAGTGATAAATGTAAACGAATTGTATACCTAAAATGTATCAATAAAAGAACTAAAAAATTTAATATATTACTTATAAGAAAAGTATTTATGATTTATACATAATCATAATGGTTGTATGGTGGTCCCTAAACATTCATCCAGATTTTAATCCCTATAATATGTGGATTTGACTTTATTTGGAAAAATGAGTGTCTGTAGATGTAATTAAATTAAGGAACTTGAGTTGAGATCACCCTGCATTTTCCAGATAAGGTCTAAGTCCATTGACAAGGATTTTTATTAGAGGAAAACACAGAGGGAAAATAGACAACATGAAGAAGCCAGGTGCAGACAGACAGATTCTATAATGATGTAGCTACATGTCAAAGACCCTGGTATTCACTAGAAGCTGGAAGCAAACAATTAATTCTCCTCTGTTACATTCCTAGGGAGAGCGGCACTCTGAACATTTTGTTTCAGACTTTTGGCTTCTGGGACTGGGGAAGAATAAATGTCTGTTTTAATTTACCCACAGAAACTAAAGCAAGCACAGAAAAATTATATGTCATCCAAAAATCAAGTTCTTAATGGGTGAATCCCTTATATTTACTTGTGGAACACATAATGTCTGAACACTTATAACACCCCCATTTAGTGCAATATAACATATTGATTTTTGCTGTACACACGAAAGTAGTCAAATTCCTATCAAATTGGTTCAGGTCATGGTGTTCAAATGGTCTCTTGACACAAAATGAGGCATTAAGCTTCAGGAGAATTAAGCTCTCTCTCTCCTGTTTTGCTTATTGTAGTAAATTATACATAATATAAAATCTATTTTGTAATCATTTTAAGTATATAATTTACATTTTTGTGGGACCATCTCCATCATCCATATCCAGAACAGAACTTTTTCATCATCCTAAACTGGGTAGCTGATAAACAATAGCTTCCCAATATCTTCTTCCTGGAAACCATTTTTCTACTCTCTGCTACATAGATTTAACCTCTTTTCCCTCTACTGTACTGTGTTAGATACTTTCCTCTAGTTGCTGAGACAAAATATCCTGACACCCAAAGTTAAAGGGGAAAGGGTTTATCTGGCTTACAGTTCGTGGAGGTTCAGTCCATAATCAGCTAGCTCCAAGGCAGGGTGGCAGAAGGGCAACAGTTCATGGCAGTAGAAGACAGCAAAAGGAACAAGAGAGTTTAACAGCATCTTTCAGCCTCCTTTATCTTGTTCAGACTACCAGGGATTAGGGTGGTGCCAAGCCAATCAGTGTGCTTATTTAGTAATCACATACCTTTAATCCCAGCATCACACACTCTAGATTCAGCCATCTATGACCCCATGAGGCTTTGGGGGGACATCTAGATCCAACTGATAACACTTGCTAATTTTGGTTGTTACATCAACTGTTTGTACATGCAAGTTACATGCAAAGAGCAAGACGATATTTAGGCAGCAATTAAAAGTATTTTAGTTTTTAAATATTTTTCTTTTAATTTTGTTATGAGCTAAAACAACAATTGGTTGTCTATGAGATTTTAACTTTTCTGCCTATATTACACACACTGTTGCTTATACTTACAAGGTAAAGAAAATTTTACCTTGGAAGTATAATCTAGTAGTTAAAAGGATATAACTTTCACCTAGAAGCCTTTGTAGTGTTCAGAGTAATAATAACTTTGGCTGGAGAGAAGGCCGAGAAAAGTGGCATAATTTTGAATTCCTTATTTGTATAAAGCTCCTGAGTATTTTAAAAGCAAAACAATTCCCCTTCTCTACCTCCAACCTCACCTGAGGTTTCTACTGCATCCCTAAGTGTCAGCATAGTGGTGGAAAGGTTAATGGTTCCCACCTGAACTTGACTTCAGGCATACTCAGCACAGAGCCAAGAAGTATCAAAAGATAGACTTTAATGCTTTCACCCATAGCTCTTGCCCTCAAGTTCACTTATGACTAAGTTTCCAGGTTTCTGTTTTCATTAAGCTGTCTGCCCTGTGGAGACATATTTGAGGGAATTTAAGAACTTATTTGCAGAGGATCAAATTGTGAACATGTGCACATGCTCATGTCATGTAAATTGGAAGGTGGCAGCACATTAATAGGGCTTGTGAGACTGATGGTAGATTCCACAAAAAGGCAAACATTCACCAAATCACTTCTGCCCTTGCAAATCAAGAACTTTCACATTGTGTTGGCTTAGAATTATGAATTTGAATAGAGATTTTAATGTGTTGTTGGGATTTAAGGGCTGTAGTACACTTCTACACAGATGTTATTTACCTTCATGAAAATCTCTACTTCCTGACAGATCTAAGAGGAAGCTTTAGTTACATAAGCTTGTAAAGGCAGTCACCTTCTCCCAAATATACTACCTGGAGAAAGATCCTGTTGAATTTTATGTAGGAAAGGGAGGTGTCCAATTAAAATAATAGGAAAATGGAAAGCAAATCTTCACAATGGAGTTCTTGTTTCCAGAAAAGCACTCTGAAGTTTTAGCACACAAAATTCTCCCATCCAAGTACTAACCAGGCCCAACCCTGCTTAGCTTCCGAGATCAGATGAGATCAGGCACGTTCAGGGTGGTATGGCCATAGACAAGCACACAAAATTCTGTAACTGTCATGCTTGTGTTTTGAGGGTCAGCATCTCAGATGATGCAAATATATTTTGCATGTACAACAATTTCCTAAACTGTGACATTTTTCATTTATGTTAATTAGAAGCTGATCTGGTGCATATATATGAGCTTACATTTAGTTGCCCACTCCCTAAGAAAATAAACAAATAATATAAGTTTTCAGAGCAATTAGCAATTTCCTTCTTAGGTGATATGTTAGACTTGTGAATGATTGTTTTGGGTTACAGAATACATGCCCATCTAAAAAAAAAGTGGTTGTTATGCATTGATTTTTTTCTCTAGGAGTGGAAAGGAATAAGGAACAAAAAGAATCATGAAAAGGACAAAAATTTAGCATTCAGCAGGACTGAGGTAGGAAGATTTGAAATGACTGCAACATTTTTTTTTCAATGTGACTCAAATTACAGGAAAGAAGAGTAATTGCTAGTATTATGATGACCAAAATATGGTGCCCTGGGCTCTCATCCCAGGCAGGCAGGATTAGATTATGTTTGTTCTTTTAGCTGCATCATACATGGCAATGTCATACATATTAAGGAAATAGTAAACCTTCCATCTCCTTTCACCGATTTTCTTTATTTCTCCCCAAATGAAATGGTAAGATCTGTCACCTGGGGGTAGTTATAATAATCACAGCTGCTGATATTGCTGATGGCAGAAACAGAACTGGATCAAGGAAAATGTGACCCCAAGTACATGGTTTTAGACTCTGGTTGTGACAGCTAATGCAATCATTGCCGGAGGAAAATGAGTCCCTTGACTAAACTCACCCTGATTCGAAATCTGATGTAAAAAAATGTCTGGTAGAGTGAAAAGGCCGCATTGGCGGGCATGCCTTGTTGTGCACATAAATGTAATGATTGAGAATTGCTAATTATCCTTGCGATTCTGTATGGTGTTGCATCTCACATGCACTTTAAAATATGTGTTACTTGTTGAGAAGCTGCTCTCACAACTTAGGTTTTAATGGGGTGAATAAAAAGCCACAAGTGCAGAATGGAGAAAACAATATCATGACTAAGAACAGTTTTTTTTAGAAAATACATAAATATTCAATAGCCATCACCACACCCTATTTCTGTAACTCAAGATTGCAGGTGCTTTTCATTTTCCTTTGGAGTACAATCTGAAGGCTGTCCCAGGCATCACCCTGTGGTCAGTAGACACAATTCACTGGCACTCCGGGAGAGATATCTTGTGATGCTCAATATGGAATGGACCTTATGTTAAGAAAGGTCAAAAGGGCTATTTGAAACTTGTGCTAATAATAAACATTTGAAATGAGTTACACTGGTCATTTTGTATTAGCTTTTTCTTTCTACTGACAGCATAGTCTTACTAGGAAGAAGCTGATTTGAACGTTAGATAGGGATAATTGCTTTTAAAATCGAAATATTTACATGCAAATGAATGATTTTTCTATTTAGATCTGAGCATTTCTTCAACTATTAGTTTATTATCGACATCCTGCTATTATGAGGAAGATTTTTTTCTGATTTATATGTAGTGATTCTTGCTAATAACTAACTGGGTGTACCTGTAAAGAACCAGCCTGACTTTTTTATAAAATCTGTAATCCTATCCTGAAGCAGATTAATTTTTTCAAGAATTTTTCAAACAAGGATCAAAAAATTGGACAAAACAAATGACTTCAAAGTTGGCTGCTTTGAAGATCAAAACACGTTGGGTTGACAAAATCTCAAGATGTTTTATTTCGATGGTCAACAGGTACTTGTTGATGGCCTGCTGCTATAGGCCAGGACCACTGAAAGCTAAGTTAACAGTAATAAAAAATACAGACATCACAATACTACTTTCTACTAGCTATCTTTTAAAACATGGAAATACATTTAGAGTCAATATTGCTGTGAAGTCTCTCTTTATGGAAAGTATGTGCACCTGTGTTTCATTTACTGAACACATAAACAAGAATAACTCTTCTGCAACAAAGTGTATAATGGGTGGTTGTCACTATGAGAAATAAGCTATGGTCCCTGACCTCAGGAGGTTTATTGTTTAGAAAGAGATACTACCATGTCTTTGATACAAGGTAGTACAGAAAATAAAGTGACTGTCTTTAAATTAAAAAAAAAAATGTTTTGACATTTATGTAAATTTGCATGAAGGAAGGAAACAAAGGGAAACTGTCCTTCACACCTGGGTCTCTTCATCTGTCTAATTACAAGTGCTCTTTTATACTTAGCTCCCACTCAGGACCCTGTTTGAGAATTGTATTGTGATATTCAGAAGAGGGAAACTATGTTATGTTTTAAAAAAAAGCTTGATACTGCAGACATAAGACATAAATTTCAAAATGTTACTTTTAAAGAGCGTTGATTACATATATTTCAAAGCTGCCATAGTGCCTGTCCAGTGAAATGTTATCTCTTAGTATCTTGAAGATATAAATTTATTTTTCTCACTGAAGGATGTATGACCTTTTGCTGTTATTGTGGCTGATTTCTTTATCAGGAGCAGGATAAAAATCTATGTCTTAATATTCCTGTAGGCTCCAGAATCCCTTGCAGATTCCTTACATGCTCAATTCCCTTATAGAAATGTGTGCAGTATTTGCATATAACGTACACACTTCTTCCTATGTACTTTAAATTGTCTCTAGATTATACTACACAATACAATATGAATATTTATAAATAGGTGTTGCATTACATTGTTTAGAGAATAATGAAAAGAAAAAGCTATACATATTCAGATCAGATCAAATATTTGTAATATTTTGTATTTGTGGTTTGTTTAATCCACGGATATAAAACCCATGAATAGAGAGGGTTGCCTCTGATTTAAAAATGAGTGAAGCTGCATTCCTTAAAACTCCCCAAGTACATTTCTATCAAAAGGCCTCTATTCCTCCCTCTATAGTACTGAATTTTTTTTTTAAATGAAGTTTATTAGATTTCAGAACTGTCTGGTTTACTAATTCATTTACCTTTAAATTATTGGAATATGAGCTCCGTAAAGACATGGCCTGTATCCACATGTGTAGAGTACCATAATGGATACATTAGATCTTTAATAAATATTTGTTAAAATGTGATGAATTTTTATTTTCATAAGTAGAAGGGATTAGTTTTGATTTAAAGAGTTAAATTATGAAAGATGTCGTTTGAGGTCCAATTTGCACATAAATATTAACAAAAGTGGGATAAGAAAGGAAAGCTTACAGAAGAACTTGAACAAATTAGACAGCAAAAGTATATGTCTGCTTTAGTCGCGTTTTCTTCACTGCCTCCCTTAATCTGTCTGCTTCAGTGTCAGGACATGAGCAAAATGTTAATACATAACCCTCATGGCCTGGAGTCCAGCCGTGGATACAGTACTTGTTCCTAACTGAAATTACCTGAGTCTGATCTTTTTGATCTGGATTTCTATCAGCAATCTGGTCTTCTGAGCTTTGACCACAATCTCTGATCAGGCTAGACATCTCCAAAACTTTCCAAACTTTTGTGAAATACATTACATGGTCAGGTTTGTCACAGAAATGACACTACTTCTCTGGTATCAAAATGTGTCTAAGTCACTTTCCTTGTTGCTGGGACAAAATGTCAAACACCTGCATCTTAAAGATGGAGAGGTTTATTTTGGCTCATATTATCAGTTCATGGTCAGTTGCCTCCAGGGCAGAAATGGCATGGTGCAAAGGCCCAAGGAGAGGCCAGCTGTTCATGTCATGGTGGCCAGGAAGCAGAGAACGGAGGATCCACAGAAGGATTCCAGATTATGCCCCCAGTGACTGGCCTTTGGCCAGGTCTCAGATCCTGTGTAAGAGCAAGTCAGGTCTAACTCCCCCATTATCCAATTACCATCCAAATCCTGCCTCTGAGAGTACAAGAGTTTTGGGGGTTATTATTTACGTAAACCATAACAGTATCATTGATACCAAGTGATTCTATTAATCTGGCAAAGAGTACTTTACTTGAAATAAAGCCTCAGTTTGAGAGATTGGCTTGAAATATGAATTATGTACTCCTGATTTGTATTGTTTATATTGGCCACATTAATATTTTAATAGAGGAAGTGACATTATAGAACAGCAATTTTTAAAAATCTGATTGTTATAAGTAGCATGGAAAGAAACTAGGTCTTAATGGCCAGACAGTACTATTTGGACTTCCCATTGAAAAAAGTAAGTTATCAGATCCTCAAAACTTCATTACAATCTTACTGAAAAGGAAATGCCTCTAGTAAACCATTCTAAGACTTCTTTCTTTGTAGATACATATTTAGAAATAAAGAGAATAAATAATAATAAAGTATTATAGATACAAAAATAAAATTATATCCAGTTGAAGGTAATACTCCAGGCTGAAGTTCGGTTGAGTATGGATGAATACAATCCCACCAAATTCTTACTCTTTCATGTACATCTATTTGAACTCTGTTTAAGGATTTTATTAGGAACATTGACTTCTTCTCAGAAGACTTTATGAATGTATGCTCATTCTGTAACTTTCCTTTTTCATTCTTTCCTGACACATTCTGTTCTAAAGCTTGTTAATCTTTTTTTTTTCTCTTCTCAGCATGTTTGTTTATTTCTTTTTTTTGTTTATTTATATATTAATTGGTACATTTTAGGTATACAATACATTTACATTTATCATTGGGTGTTTGTACCTGAACATGATGTATCTTAGTTCTTATTTTTTCCCTCATTACCTATGGCCCTTCACCCCCTCCACCCTTCCTTATTTACATAGACTTTGTTTCTATATCTTCAAAGCAGTGGTCACAGTTAGAACCTAGTTGCTGGTGAGTTGAGCCAGTCACTTGGTCATTTTTAGTTAACTTGGCAAATTTCTTTCACTTTGAGCCTGTTGCTTTTAATTCTCAGAATATAATTTTATATCCTTAATTTTACATTTTGGGGTTATGGTATCACTCTAAGATACTGAACACAAGATTAGCTAAAATCTCATGTTAAAGAAACTCAAAACAATTATGAGGAAGTCAGTATGACTTTTTTTTTTCCTTAAATTCTTTTATTGGTAACAAAACAGATGAATGAGGCTCTAGAAAAATTCAAATCAGTATGACTTTTGAGAGTGGAGACAGAATGAGATCTGGTCAAAGGTCTTGGGGCACTCAAACAAAACCATACTCAAACCATAGCATAGATCAAACATAATTATAATATTGAGCCTTATCAAATGGAAACAGGAGAACATTAATGAAAATAAAAAATCTTTCAAAGACAATTTAGTCAGGAACTGAAAAGGTTTGATTTCCAATCTAATGATCTATTTCTAAAGGTTTATATAAAGAAGAATATGTAGGTAGAACTAAGTTGGAAGGTGATGCAACACATCCAAAGTAGAAAAGTGAGGAAAAGTACCAGCTTTTAAAAAATAACTGATTAGGGACAAGTATTCCTCAGATAATTATTTAGTGGAAGTGCAATTGTGAGTTCTTGTTTCTTCTTTATGCTTCTCCTTTCTAATTTTTATAATGGAAATGCATTCTTCAATTATAGAAGACAGAAATATATGCTATTTAAACTCTTTGAGAAGATTTCTTTGAGTCTTGTTTTATGGAACATATGTCCTACATATGCCAAAGGGAAAGATTGTTTATTTCGTACATTAGAAAATATTCTGTATTTCTTTGAGACTTGAGTCTGGAAATCTTGTTGTGACCCTTCGGAAGATGACTGGTGGTAAGAGAAGTGTAAAGTATCATGTGCATACACTCTCTCACAAACAAAATTTTCTTTCGAACATGTACAATGTAGTGCAAGAAAAATATGGGTTCCTTAGACATAGTGGTAGGTTTTTCAATATTTATTTTGATTAAAAACCTTTTAAATACCTTCTACCATATAGCACTGAAACTTTAATATTATGAAAGAAAATGAACTAAGGCTACAGCTTTCAGAAGGAGAGTTAGTAAATTGTGAGAATATTGCACTTGATCCAGTTAAGGTCAAAGCACAGATTATTCCCCATAGATTTTGATAAGCAATGGAGCCAGTATTCATCTGCCTTTGTTTCTAATCAGCCTAGGGTTCTTTTACTCAGCAAACTGCAGCTCTGCCCACTCTCCTGATGCCAGCAGTCGACACAGCCAGTTGCTGGTCACTGCCACTCCAGCCTGTCACAGCCAATGCCAACTTGTGCTGCGCCCCATAGGTCGACTCTATTGGATGCCATTTTCTGCCTCTTGTCTCACTGACTGTTGGTCTCTGGAGCTCTGTTGTGTTAACAGCTCTCAGGGTTTTGTTTTGTTTTGGAAATGACTGCTCTGGCTATACTACTCAGGATAAAAATCCCAAATTGATTTGATGGATTTTTGGAGCCAACACTACCCAAGAAATAAGTTAGGGGCAGGTTTACAGGGACACTAAAGTGAGTCTTTATTTTAACAGGGACTATGCTGCAACATGGTGAGGGTGAGGTGAGGGAGGGAACAGAGACATGGCTGGGGAGTGCTGCTTATATAACAGCCTGAGGCCTGTGTCAGTGAGGGGCAGGGCTGAAGCAAGGGAATCTTCTAGAAGGCTTACTGTCAATGTTGGGTATGCAAATAAGGAGCCCTGATCCCTCTCTTCCTGATCTTAGCCACCCAGAGTTCCTTCTTCCTTCTTCAAAACATGCAACAGTATTTATAGAAGAGGTTGGAGTTGGGGAGAGCCACCATGTTGCCTGGCTGAACTCATGTTAGAGTGGAAAATGGCAGTTTGATAGCCAAGAAGAACACTGAAGCAAACTGTCCCAGTCCATTAGGTCACAAAAGGGAACAAAGGAAAAGGAGAGGGAGAGGTAGACAGCTACTGGGAAAGCCACCTCTGCCCCCTCCAGCCAGAAGAAAAATGAGTCAGGCTCTTCTCTGTCTCATCTTCACCATTGCTCCTATGTGAGTCTCTCTAACTAACCAATCAAAATAGGGTTGCAGCTTAGGATTTCTCCCCAGACAATGAACCACCTCTGAAAAACCATATGAAACCCATAAAATATGAATTAACTCTCCCACTCTCTCTGTACACGACACTCACTTCAGATCTGCCCTGATTCAGTGCATGTGCATATAATTCTTATTTTCCTAAATACATGCTGTTCCTGTGACTACTTTGCCAATGTTCTTTCTAAAAATTAAATTTATATGACAAGGGTTATAGCTCAGTAGCATGAGCTAGGCCCTCAGTTCAATCCTCAGCACCACAAATAAATTTATTTATTAACTGATGCATAAAACAGTACACATTATTAGGGTACCAAGGGTTGTTTTGATTTATGTATACTTTCATTGCTTTTCCTAATTAATAACCTGTAGACTTACATGTTACAGATTTATAATAAAATTAGTCTGTTTCATTTTTTGTACTTTTATAATGTAGATTTAAAGATTTTTGGAGAGGCAAGATATGGAAGTGAGAGAATGAAACTAGTTGCATATCTACTCTAAGTTGCAGTAATAGAATTATCTAATACAATTTTGAATCATGGCTCTGAAAAACTAAGAGAAAACCAACTCATTGATAATGTTATGTGGTTGAGTGCTTAGTTTTGAGGCCAAAGAAGCAGTTGTAAAATGCTTTTAAGTCACAGAAAAGGTAAAGTCTTCAGTCAGTGTTGTCAAACTCTGGCTCCTGTTGTCCCTAGAGATGCTCCCTAATAGGAAATAAATATTTACCCCCTCCCCCATTCATATGTTGAAGCCATAATAGTATTTGGAGATGTGTTGTCTAGGAGGTGGTCATAGTTAGGTAACTGGTTGAGGGGCAAAGGTTTAATGGAATTAGTGTCCCTGTAGGAGGAGAAAAGAGTCCATGGTCCCCTTTATGTACTATGTAAGGACACAATTAGCAGGTGGTTGTCTGTAAGCCAAGGAGAGAAATCTTACAAAGAGTTGAATCAGTCAACACCATTTTCTGGAACTCCTCTACCTCCAGAATCATGAGAGATAAATTTCTTTTTTTAAACTATTGCACATTGACCAAAAGATATTGAAACCAAAATAAATATCCAACTCAATTATCTGTGATTCCTATCATTTTCTTGCATTTACATCAGAATGGTACCTCCTCACTGATCAATTTAAATCTTCAGGATAATCTTCCCCTGGTGTTTTCTGGAGAAAGATCAATTTATTCAAAACAAAACAAAAAAATATATCTAAAGGATATAAGTTCAATTTAAGTTTTAAAAAGAATTATTTCAATTTGATCCCTGGAAATATGTTAGGTGTGAAGTAGATATCAATTTTGTACATTTACGCTAAAACCTAAAACAAAACAGGGTTTGTAAAAACTTCCATTTATTTTAGCCAAAATTACCTTCTACAAATTTACCTGAGTGATTTCTTTGAATTTCTACTACTTAATATTCAAAGAGACTAAGCAATCTTAGTGGTGTTATAACAGTTTTAGCAATTTGTTCAATTGAAATATTATATTGTACCTTCACTTGATTTAAAACAGAAAAGAAAAAACATCCAGGTGCTCATAATTTTTTACCTTTATAAACATATTAGAATTAAATCATCAGCCTGGTGACCTGTTCACAGGTGTTTGGCAGAAATGAATGCAGGGCGAGGTACAAAAATCAAAAAGCAGGGACAGCACAACCTGGTCTTTTTCCTGGGATACCAGAGCATGTCAAAACAGTGAAAATGCCCAAAGAGTCAGGAAGCTTTACAAAACCATGGTTTTCAGAAAAAAATTAAGGTTGGATTAGCTCTGCATTTTTAAAAACAAAATGTCCAGCAGACAAGGATTTTAAAACAAAATAGATGAATGACAAAAACACAATCACACATATAAACATGTATGAAATAGCACTTACAACTGTCTTTGCTACTGCACTATATAACTTATGAGTACCCAGTAGTTTTAATTATAAGAAGGAAGTGGTAACAATTTCCTCTTTGAAACTGTAAAAGCTATCCATATGAGAGAACATTTGATAAATTGGGGTTATTCAGACTCTCCTTATCAGGTGCTGCCAGGCTGATGTGATCTCTTATCTTCACTGAACTTCGGTGGCCTCCCACAGCCCACCTCCAGATTTTTCTTGTAATCAGTAGCACTTCGAAGAATTATCTCATCTCTCCATTACCACACAGATCCCAAACCAGTGTCTCTGTGGATTACTATCAAGAGCCTCCGGTAGCCTTTAACACAGTATCCACCTAACAGTAGGCACCATGGGTAGCAGCATGCTCTATCAGATGAACTCTAATTTCTGCTAGGTAACTCCCTTGCCCACTATGGCTACAATATCTTGACTACATTTACCGGATGTCATACAATCAGCACGGTGATCTGTCTCTGTGAAATAGGAAGAAAATGTCCGAAGGGGAAGGGTAGAGAAAAGGAAAGAAGGGAAAGAAAAAACTATGAAAAAAGGAAAAAAATGGAATCAAAGTCTGGTAAACAGGGAGGAGTGGAAGAATTGAAGGGAGGGTGGGGGAATGGGGAAAAAATAAAAAGCAAGATATATCATGCAAAGGTACAAATTCCCAATGATGAATGTCATCATAGTGTATAGCTAAAATGTACCAATAAACAACGAATAATTTAAAAAAGAGGCTGCTTTGCACCACTAGGTTTAAGAGAATTTGTTACTTAGTCTTAGCAAATGGAGCAGAAGATGAAGGGAGAGGGAAGGAAAATAATTAACTCTCTTATTAATGAAATGCTTAATTGAAATAACTTAGGATATGTATATTTAATGGTAATTTTCACCATTTCAGAGATAGGTATTATTATAAGTCTATTTTCCCTGAATACAAATTGAAATGTTTTTCTTGTTGAGAGCAATACAAATATTTTGAAACTAATTACATAATTATGTATATCTAAATTAGTTGCAAGACCTTGTAGTGATTGAGATGTCCATAGACTATTAACTTCACTGCTATGTCATTGAATAAAATGAAGAATTGGGATTGGCTATCACTGGAAAGGCTGGTATGTAAATGATTGCAAGGTGAACATTTGGTGCCTCTAGTAACTGAATACATATATATATATATATATGTATATGTATATATACACTCAGTTTTGCTTAATTTCTTTGCACATTTTGCTTAATTGCTTATGGTTGTACATTAATGAAGGAATTCAAGAGTCTGGAGAAAATACAGGTCCCATTAAAGGTAATCCAGAAACCTAAGCTTAACACTGATGCTAAATGATATAAACATCCTGGAATGTACGCTTTCTCACAAGAGTACAGTGATCACAGGAGTCATCATGACATGAAGTGATCAAATCAAATGAATGAAACAGAACCAGTTACAAGAAAAATAATGTCTGGAATGGTTTGTCTATATTGTCCAGGATGTCAGGGGATATGTTAGTTCATATGAATAGGAACTTTTTTATAGGTAAGGAATGCAGTGGCTGTTTATCCTTTAAATGCCATACTTTATTAATTTGATTTTAAAAAGCACAGTCAGTTTGTATACTGCTATAGAATCGTATAAAAAAGGACCATGTTTATTTCACAAATTAACCTCATAAAATAAAATGTATTATAAAAACATTTCTGCTGTGAGACATAACTGCTTATTTTTATTTATTTGTTTGAG
Source organism: Heterocephalus glaber (assembly GCF_000247695.1). Next base: position 6,550,470 of record NW_004624837.1, on the reverse strand, counting down.
ACAGGATCTCACTATGTAGTCCAGGCTGACCTTGAATTTGCCATGATCCTCCTGCTTCAGCCTCCAGAGTGCTGGGAGTACAAGTGTATGCCACTGAACACAGCTATTTTTAATTATTTATATATAAAACGTAGTTCATCATATGTTAAAACTCCATTAATAAATTTTAGCAATTGTTGTTATATTGGAATGAAACAATAAGATTAATGCAAATTACAAAAATCATAGTACAATTATAATTATTATTCTTTGTTGCTCTTTCCAAACTTATGTAGGGAAGCATATTTGTTTTTCTTCTTAAAAGTTACAAATTTCCAAAAAACGAAAAAAAAAAAAAAAAGGCCAGGTGTGATGATGCATGCCTGTAATCCCGGAACTGAGGAGCCTGAGGTTGTAAGAGGATCATTGTGAGTTTGAGGCCAGCCTGGGATACATAGTGAGTTCAAGTCCAGTGAACTACATAGTGAGACCCTGTCTCAAAAAACCAAATACATAAATAAATATTTCATTTTTAACTTTTTTTGTGATTTCTTAAGTTGAAATATTTTCCTTTATAATATTTAACACATCTTTGAGGTATTTTTCTAATTATCATGTTATAAGTATATAAATTTTGGTGTCACTACTAACATTTTGGAATATTGAGAATATACTCACATGGTACCAGCTAAACTATATATAGTATGTGACATATGAGAAGTCATCAGAAGTCTGTATTCTTTTACACAAACACAGACACTGAAGTAAACATACATACAACAACAAATCATAGCATCTCTAGCCACATCACTGTCCAGTGACTTGTCCCAGATCTTAATGAATTGTCAGGAGTTTATAAATTCATGCCTTCTAAGTTTCTGATGCTGATAAAAATCCCTTGTGTTCTACATCCTGAGGCTACTTCTGTCTCTTTTTCTGCCCTAACCTGAAACTCATCTCTGTTTTCTTTTTTACAAAGAAGCAACATAAAACAAAATCCCTTGGAGGTCATTTGTATTTTGTGATGGACTGAACCTAAAATTTCAGAGTAAGGAGGAGTTTATTTCACAGCAAAACCAGTAGCACAAATACAGCCAAAACCAATAACAGCAAAATCAATTAAAATCAAACATTTCCATACTAAAAAAAAAATCAAGGGTTATGAGACACTTATCCATAATCGTGGGCATTGACACAAACAGTATGTATTTTATGCAAATAATTCACTCCACTTCTTTTTAAATGGAAGACCTAGATGCAAAAGCCATCCATGCATTCATTGAAAATGCTATAGAGTCAGAAGATGCTTCCAAATCTCTCTTTTCAAGAGCACCTTAGAGTAGATCAGTTTCTGTGAACAGAATGTAAGCAATGGAGACTTCTTGGCTCCTGTACAGACAACACTGATATAGGGCAATTGCAGTGCACATGTGTCAATTACACATTTATTCAGCAAGTAATGAGTCAACTGTTGTGCAGTCACAAAGAAAAATGCCAGGAATTCAAGAATGAAAATGACATAGCTTCTGCTTCTGAGAAATTCAGGGATTCTTTTGAGAAGACAGAGCTCAAAGGGTTGGTTGTTACGGTGTGACTGAGATGCACTAAGAAACACATAGCAGAAAGGGAAACAGAGTAGATGGCAGATGTTGGCAATGTACAGAGACAAGCTATAGTGAGGTAAGAAGTAGAGTGGGGGGGGGGTTCACCTGTGGAAACTTTGAGGAAAAAAAAATGAGTATATCTGAAAGAGGAATGGTGGTGCACATCTGTGAACCTAGCACCTGGGTGGCTGAGGCTGGAGGATCACAAGTTCAAGCTCAGGTAGAGTGATTTAGGGAGATCCTGTCTCAAAATTTTAAAAAAAAGTCTGAGAATGTAGCTCAGTGTAAAAGCCTTGGGCTCATCTCCTGTACCAAAAAATAAATAAATAAGAAATGGGCTCTAATCATGTCTTAGTTACTTTTTCTGGTTGCTCAGGCAAAATACCTGTTGCTCAAAGTTCTATGAAGAAAGATTTCAGCTGATAGTTTGTAGAGGTTTCAGTCCCTAATCAGATGGCTACAAGGTCAGGTGGATGACAGAGCAGCATTGCAGAGGAGCAGCGCTTTATGGCAGGCAGAAGATAGCAAAAGCAAGCAAGAGACACACTATAAGTAACTAGCAAGTATCTTTCTAGCACATCCTTAATCCTAGCACCCTTAATCCTAGCATTGCACCATGAATCAAGTATACACTCTAGATCCCGTCACCTGTGATAAAGCTCCAGCTATGACCACATGAGACACTGAGGGGACATCTAAACACAAGCCATAGCAAACCATTTGTACATTTGCTGCTGGCATAAATTTTATCTTATGATGAAGGAAATAAAAGTATATTGATGACTTTGAAGCAATGAAAGAGTTAATGATATGATGACTTTTTTCACCAGTTAAATGTTTATGTTTCTTAGAATTTAGGAAATTTTATGGAAAACCAGAAGTGATAGGTATGTTATCCTTTTATTTAATATATATCAAATGCTTCAAAACATGCTAAAATATTGTTTTGAGATGAAATTTTTTCTACTACAAAATCCAGTTTTTATGACTAATTTGACTGACTGGATTTATATATAAAAATAGTGATTTCATTCAGACAGTTAAAAATAACTCCGCTTTCTGAATATGCCACCAGTCCTTTGTGAGGGTCCTTTTAGCTGGCTGGAGTGAGTCACTAAATGGAAAGTGACCTCCAGCTATGAAAACTCAAAACTTCAAACAGATCTACAAAGTCAACATTTGCATAAAAAACAGTGAAGAAAATTATCTTAGCACTTTCCCACCCTTTTTCTCATGTCATAAAAACTACTTGATTCATCTAAATTATCATTTCCAGCATTCTGTCATGAATTCCTTTGCTGTTGTATTTGGAAAAACTGGTCCACAAATTCTTTTTTAGGAGGTTTTTAATTTTTCTCAGTTTGCTTTGGGATTAGTAATGGTAGAACCAATGGTATTAGCATAAATATCCTGAGGCCAGCCTCCATTCTCTGTTCAAGCCATTTGTTTATATGGAAACTGAAATCTGGCAGTCTCTGAAAATAAACTGCTAAAGCAACGCAAAGATTGAAGCATAGATCGATCAAACTATATTTCAAAAGTCATAGGTGTCAAGAGGCAAGTCTATTCCAGTGAAAGAACTTAATTTTATTTCAGTGATCTTTTCTCCAGCACTTGTAATGCCTTATAACCCTTAGTCTCTCTTTCTGGGTAGCACCTGTTAAAAAGATCTGCCAACATACAAATATTTGAGCAGATAATAACGTCTTCCTCAGCCAAAAACTTAAGTTCTATTGCAACAGCTGGCGGTAGAATCAGTGATCTGAAAGTCATTTAGAGAGCTGAAATCTGCTCTGATGGGGAGAATGTGCAAAGACAGAACAATGAACTGACTAAAATGCTCTCTCACAAGGCCAAATTTCATGTTAAGACTGAATTGGATGGATTTATTACCATTCCAGTAGTACTAGGCAGATGAGCTTTGGGGAAAGTGTTTGTCCTTCCTTATACCAGGATGGATTTATTCCATATTTTAAATGGATTTTCTTCCTGTAAGAATAACCATCTTTTTGTATTGTGTATTTCTTATTCATTTTTAGGTGAAAGTCAAAATGCGTTTGGGAAATAAGCTCCCAATCCAGTCATTCATCACTTAATGTTGGGATACCTTCTTAGATATGCATCATTAAGTGGTATTATTCTTCTGTGAAGCAGCTGAGAGGATACTTACACACACCTAAATGGTAGTCTTAACTCTACACAGCTAGGCAGTGTAATATGGTTTATTGCTTCTAGACTCCAAACCTATACAGAATGTTACAGTACTGAATATTATAGGCAGTTTTAAGAAAATAGTATTTCTGTATTGAAACATAGAAAAGGTACACTAACCAATACGATTTATAACATGGTACACCGTCATAGGGCATCTACTATGAGTGTTTGGTAGGACTAAAAGTTGCTCTGGGGAAAAATGGGACTAGGAGGTCCTAAAACATTAGCATAAACCTTATAAACACTGTGTATTTATGTTACACTAAATTTGTAAAAAATATTTTTTATAATAAATTCACCTTAGCTCAATGTAAAATTTTACTTTATAAACTTTAATTTGTTAACTTTTTGACTTGCAGTAGCACTGACGATAAAAATAAATGCTGTGCAGCTGGTCTTCATATTTTTATTCTATGAACTTTTTTTCTACTTTTAAAGTTTATTATTTATTTATTCATGTATTCATGCTTTACTCTGAACTTTGTTTAAACACTAAGAAACAAACATAATTCTCCACCCTGCCTTACCCAGGTTCAGGATCACAATGTCCTTGGGTTCCTTCTCCACCTTTTCTCCCACTGGAAGGTCTCCAGGGGCATGGAGCTGACAGCTCCTCTAACAACAGTGCTTTTCTTCTGAATCCCCCAGCAGGACCTGCATGATGACAGCTATTCCTGAGCAGTTATTCTTTTTTTTTTTTTTTTTTTCAGTAACACATCTGTGGTGGGTTTGCTTAGTTTGTTTCTTTTTTCATCACAGATTTTCTTGTAAGCAGAAAATATACCATGAGCATTTCTCTTTGCTAAGGAAAGTCTTTAGGGTTGAGGTCCAAGTTTGTGACCTCTTTATGGAGCTTATTGAGGTCTCCAACAGCTTCTGCTAAATGCTTAAATTGACTTTTCTTGTAGGTTCTTCTTATTTTTCTTCCCCAAACATTTCCTTTTCTCTTGTCTGCCAGGGCCTGCACAGCAAGGGTCCAGGGCCTGAGCAGGGTGATGGAAGATGCAGAAAACAAGAGAACAAAGCAGGAGTGGGTGGGGCCTCCCTGCCTGCTGAGCTGGGAAGACTGCTGCAGCCAGTGTGTCACTTTATTTAAGGCATAAGGCGGGGACGTACAAACAAGGAGATGGGGCAGGGTGTCCTTGGTAATTTGTGGTTCTAATACATTCTGAGAATAGCTGACTGATAAGGCTGGTGGGAACAGGGATATGTAAGCTTGCTGTTCCTAGGACCATGTTAACTAGGACTACAGTAAACAGAGTACAAGGAACATTTTCTTGCACTCTGGGCTATTTTGGCAGGGTAAACCGGGGCACAAAGGGAGGGAAGTCATGAAGTGCAGGAGGTGGCAAGACACCTCCTGAGGGTGGCCTGATCGATATCTCCCCCTTATCTGTTTTGTAGCTCCAGGGTTGTTCAGTGCTGTTGCATGGCAAGGTCTATGGCATGCTGTTGGAGGACGCGTTGGCAGACTATGCAAAGGAAAATAAGCACACACAGGACAAGTTTGATGCCCCAAAACATCCAAAAGGAATGGTGATTTATGCTGAATGGGTTGAATCCATTTAGTAAATGTAGTACTGCTCGAGGAGCGCCATTGCGTGTGAGACTCTGTACTGGGAGGTGTTGTATATCATTTGATCTTAGCCAAAAGGCTGAGAAATGATGGATGTGTTGTATATCAATAACTCCTTGATAGAGACAGGCAAGATCAAGACTTATGTTTGTGTTACAAAAGATTCCCATCAGATGTGCCATCACCTGTTCCCAAGGCCACTGTGAATCAGTATATGGTAGGGCAGTAACACATACATGTTTACATTCAGCATGGCACTGTAAGCCCTGCCAAAACTGTAGGACTTTGACCTGATTTCCAATCCGAAGCACAGTCTCCTATAAGGCCAGAATCTGTTTCTCCAGTTTGAATTCTATATCTACTTGTTGAGTTCAGGCATAGGAGGTGTTTTTCAACAGCTGGTTGACAAAATGAGTGGTCTGAATATGTTGTGCTAAGGCCAGTGCAGAAACTGCCGCAGTGGTTAGGATAGTGACAAGTGAGGTGATACCTAAAATAATCCATTCAGTCATTCTGGGTCTACTAGGTAGAAGTTGGTTCTTGATTTCTTTCAACACTTGGAGACCCTGGTCATAATACCAGGGTCCGGAGAGGTTAGTAGGAACCATGAGAAATGATGGTCTGTACAACAACATCGTAGAGTGGTTTGCATTCAAGGTAGTAAGACAATTGGTCAAATTGCAGTTGCAATGCAGCCATGAGCCTCTATAGATCCCTCTGCCTATATGTGAGGTTTATGAATAAACTTGGGTTAGGGTAAGAGCCTGAAAAGTTGTAAATACTATGTGACCAGTCTACAAACTCCGCCTGTTGCAATGTGGTAATGTTTGAAGAGGCCAAAAACAATCTTCCTATGGTACATAAATGGGATTTGTAAGACTGCACAAAATATTATGACAAGGCCTCAAGGGGCAGGGAAAAGAGGCGTTCCTTTTGGACATAGAAGCACTATGATAGAGAAATGTTTCATCAAGAGTTCTGCCAGTGATGTTTTGAATAAGTGCAAAGTTAGACATCTGCTTTATGGATAAGCAAAAGGTACTAGGTCCAAAGCACATAGGCAGTCCAGGGGACATGCCTAGAAAGGAAAAGTTGGATGAACTTGGAGCTACATCATGGAAGCCATGGCCTCCCAGAAGGTAGGACACATTAGTGACTATCTAGTTTATGGAGCAGAAAGGGAGTTGGGAAGAGAAAGAGAGCAGAGAGGAGGCAAAGGGCCATCTTCAGGCTCGACCCGATGAATCTCCCCCTTTTCTGTTTGAAAAAGGCAGCTGCATCATGTCTGGTCATCTTTGTAGATCTCAGGACTGTATCAGGTGAAGGGAGTCACTCAGGTGCAGTCTTTGTATGGCTTCAGCAGGGGTGTCACAGCATGCTGCTTGCAGCAAATCCATCATCTTGGTCTATGGTGATACATTCTGTGATGATGATGTCCACAGCATCTTTTTATTTTCTGTTGAAAAATAAACATACCCAGCTCTATGTTATTAATTGTATTGAGCCGTTTAGCTTTTAGTTAGGACATACTTTGGCAACACTAGTGTCTAGGACATGTCTGTAGATCTGTCTTTATATATATATATTTACTTTCCATAAGTAGATCTAAAAAATTTAACACAAAAGTAACAAGATCTAATTGAGCTTGTGGAGGTAGCTGTACCCCGCCCACCTCTTTTTTGTTTATGTAATTGTGCCTTTAAGAAAAGGTGAGTATGCCCAACGATGGCTTGGCCCCATGAGTTATCCAATGGATCTATATCACAAGGACTTACACTATGTCTAACTGACTTAGCTATCTATAATAATTTCCTTTATAAAGAGCATTTGGAACTGTGGTTAGGGGAGAAGGGGCATAGTCTCAATCTAACTGCTTTGAGCTGTGAAGGGTCCATGTAGGGAAGACTGCAGTTAGGGACTCTCTTCAGGGAGCTAATTTAATAGTCCTTAAATAAAAATCATCTTGTAATTTGACAATTATAAACTCTCTATATAAAGTCAATCTAGTGGATTTTGGTAAAAAAATCTAGCACCTTTGTTGTTGCTTTTATCTATATGATCACTTGGAGTTTGTCAGCCTATAGGCAAGAATAAACAAAATTGCTTGAAAAATTAGAGCCTATAATCAAAGTATAAGTACTGAAATAAAGAAGCAGGTTGGGGAAACAGCCATGTTTAGAAACTTTTTAAAGGACTAAAATAGTGAGTGTAACCAGCTGGCTCTTAGACCCTTTTATTAATGGATGTCATCTGTGACTGGTTGTGATCAATTAGTTCTAAACATCACTGCACTCAGACCAGCCATTGGTCTGATATTTTATCATAATTTTTATTTTAATTTTAGCTGTAAAGAGATTGAAAATTTAATAATTGAACAAACAATTTTAACTAAAAATTTAAAAACTCATGTTGAGGTCTATAAATTTTACTGTAGTTTTGTCTATTGTCCTATAACAGGGATGAGTCACCCACCAGTGTAGTTGGAAACTGCCAGTAGGGGTCAGCAATTGAAGCCCCTTATTATGTACAGTTTTATTACTATGGTCTTGACTTCAAATATCTTTGGATTATACTTTTCTACTGAGTGTTTAAGACCAAGTTAAGATGAGACCTGTATTAATTAAAATTAACCTCTTGCTGTCTATCAAGGTCAATTAAGTCTCCACAGGCATTACTTTGAACCCTGTAGAGAGCTTCTCAGCTTCTGTTGTGTCAGCCATCAGGATGGGTCATGGCCTTGCTTGACCACATTGCTTCCTGTGAAAACATGGGAGATTTTTCCCTACAGGTGACACTCCTTTGGCACACTATTGGTTCTTATCTTTTTGGTGTCCAACAATCTCCCTGCTCAGGAGGTTGGGTGACTTACCAAAGTTGTAGGATCTTTAGCAAAGGTTCTTCATGTCCTGGGTTGTTTGCAGACCTTGAAAGGCCAGGGCCAAAATATTGGCTGTCTTCTTAGTCCAGTTACCTTTCTAGTTCTGGTCTCTAAACTTTAGTTGTTGAATACCCGGAAGAGCAGATCAATAACATTAGCTGTGCAATGGGAGTAGTGAACTTATTTACTATAATTTTATCTGGATATCAAGCACTTTGAAATATAAAACATAGTTAGAAGACTGTTATTATCATCAATCATGCTTATTCTAGTAGAAGTTTTGTAAAATGTTAACAAAATAACTTCAAATCAAGAGCTACACATAATATTTTAGCATGACAATCATGATGGTATTATCTTTGTAACACATAAATGTCCATCTTGTTATAAAATAGCCATTGTTAAACACACTCACTCTCCTCCAAAACACAAAAAACTCTTACCCAAATTGTTATCTTTTGATGGGATATCATCTAAAGAAAATGCATCAACTTATAAATTTACCTGTTATCATAAGTAGCTGGAGTGTAAGAAAAAGGCAAACACCTGAATCAAAAGGGGGTTATTACCATAAACAATATATTAAAATACCTGCATAGTCAGAAAGCATGTATGTATTTATTACACCAGAAAATTGACAATAATAATTATTATAATTATATATATGAAGGTTTATCCCCTTTTAGTTTGCTGCCAAAAGCATCTTTTCAGTAAAAGATGTTTTTCTCACAAAAAAATTTAATCTTTTGAAGATGACTAGTATAAACATATCACAATAACATATTTAGAACTTATCCCTTTGATGACAACCAATTCAAACATATTACAATAGCATATTTAAGAAATATTCATTGATGTAAGTTTTTTATAAGACTATGAAAACTATCAGGTTAGTCTGTTGTAAGAGTATGGAAACTGTTGAGGTCTCTCTAGTGAGCAAAGCCTGAAAAACATTTCTATGGGGCCGCTCCTTTGTTCACGAAGGGGCGTCCCATTTAGCAATCTCTATATCTAAGGGTCTTCATTAATTACTTTGACAAAGTTTATTTAATAACCTTTAAAAACAGATTGTAACAATACATTATTTGTAACCAATTAAAGTTTTGGAGAGATTACATTTAGACAACAATATATATTACATCATTTTAACCTGTTAGCAACCTGAGAGAAAAAAGAAATACATGCCTTTAAATCAAATAATCTTGGTCTATAAGCCAATTTAAATTATAAGCAAATATCTTTTAAAAAAAGTTTTAAAGGCAAAAAAAGAAAAAAAAATTGAGCTCAAAACAGCCATACAATTGGAAAAACAAACAAGACAATTTGTAAAACTAGAGTGCACTCATATATAGTTAGCCTACTTGAATTATGAGAATCTTTTATAATTTTTAGATTCATATTTGTAAATAAGACTAGTCAAAACATTTTGTAAGTCAATTAACAGAGATCTCTTATAGAACTGGAAAGAATGAAAGCTCTTAATGCCTGTAAATGCAAACCTTTTATAACAAACTTGTCTTCCGCTCTTAAAATTTTAAAATGCCCCCCCCTTCTCAGATTGTTACATTTTAAAATTGACTGCCTGCCAATAGAACAGAAGTAACCTTGAGTTCTTCATCAACAAAGTATAGGAAAGAGCAAGTTAACTCTATAAGTACAATTCAAGGATTTGCAATGCACAAGAAATGTTTTAAGCACACCAATTAAACATTAACTCAAGTTGCAACAAAGATACATTTATCAATTACCTAAAATTTGTAACTTGATCCCTCTTGTAAAAACTCTTTATGTCTGGTAGAGCACAGTTGCAGTTTCTCTGGCTTTGTTTTGGATTTCAGACCTTTGGAGACAACATCAAGCTGATAACATAGCAGTGGCCTTGGCTCTTAAAGCCAGGAGTGTTTTTTTCTCCTATTATGTGTTATGCTCTTCACAGCTTCCCTAGCTTTTTTTTTTTGGTACCAGGATCGAACTTGGGATCTTGAGCTTGCAAGGCAGGCAGTGAAACCACTGAGCTAAATCCTCGGCCCTTCCTAGCTATTTTTAATCCATTACTTGTTTTCTCATTTCCATTCTTTCCAAGGCGAGTGCAAGTTTTGTTTTTCTTAGTGTGACCACAGAACTTCCTGGTGCACTAAAGCTAAACAGTTGTCTTTATGCTTTTGCCCCACCCTTTCTGCACTTGTGATCTTAGCAACTGAAGTGGAGGGGGAGGCAGCTCAACCTCCACCAGAGGGGAAGCACTGGGGTTTGTGTGTAAGGATGGCACATTTTCTGAGAGAGGCGATTCCACCATGTGAGAGACAGCAGATTTGGCAAGCAGTTGTCCTAAAACCCAAACTAAACAGTTGTCACCAGTGGCTGATTGCTGCGGAGCACAAGATAGTGCAACTACTTTCGATTGTGCTTGCAGTGGCACAGAAATGGAAAGAGAAGCCAAGCTGCAAGCCCTGATTTGTTCTCTACATCCGAGTCTGTTTCATCTCCCTCTGAGGAGCAATTAGAAAACTCAGAGGAGAGCTCCTCTGTTGGGGCCCAGGGCTCCATTCCTCCCACTCCCACTTCATTTGTCTCTAGCCACTCGGAGGCCACTTTCATGTTATCATAACCCTGAACTACCTGTTTAAGGTGTGGCACTGCGTTTTGTACTATGTCCATGCCCTGCTCTAGGAACCAAGGATAGGTATTCTGAACCAAAGAAAGGAAAGAGCAAAGCTGATCTAGTTTTATATTAGTTCCCCTGCCTTCACTGAGGCATCCAGCATCTGAATGTACAGATGCCTTTCTTTAGAATCACTTTGTCCCATGCTTTACAACCAGTGGTCTACTCACCTCCCCTCCTTAGTGTGCGCAAACGGGGCTGTCTTCTCCTCTGTCAAATGGTAGTTCCCAGTATTCAGGCCATGTTGGCTGCCAGTTGCCACAGCCTGCACAGCAAGCGTCCAGGGCCTGAGTCAGGTGGTGGAAGATGCAGAAAGCAAAAGATAACTAAAGCAGGACTGGGTGGGGAGAAGACGGACTGCTGCAGCCAGTGGGTCACTTTATTTAAGGCATAAGAAGGGAAGTACAGAAAAGGAGATAGGGCAGGATGTCCTTGATAATTTGTGGTTCCAATACATTCTGAGAAGAGCTGACTGATAAGGCTGGTGGGAACTGGGACATGCAAGCTGGCTGTTCCTAGGAGCATGTCAACTAGGACTACAATAATCAGAGTACAAGGAGCATTTCCTTGCACTCTGGGCTATTTTGGCAGGGTAAATTGGGACACAAAGGGAGAGAAGTCATGAAGTGCAGGAGGTGGGCAAGATGCCTCCTGATCATGGCTGGATCCTGAGCTGGCTCCAGACACTTGTCTCTCCCTCAGCTGTGCATTCCTGTTTCATTTCCAATAACTCCTTATTACTCAATTTCTTAGGAGACAATTCTCAGAACTTTTCAATGCCATTCTTATCCATTCCTAGGTTAAAGTCCTTTGCCATTTCAGCCATAGTCTTGTTGTCTTTTACAACCTTCTCATGGTAGAAAGTACTCTGAAGTAATAGGTTACTCTTTGAATATCTTCCACATGCCATTCATACACTCCTTGGTGATATCATTCCAAGTCCAAGAAAACTTCTGATACATTTATAGAAGTTGGAAACCTTCCACTATATCATCAGTGTCTTCTTGGTCTGTTCTTCAGTCACAGCAATAGCTTGGGTGTTCTTTTCCCGAGGCAGTGGGCCTTAAAAGCTGCTACAGCTCCTTGGTAAGTTGGTTGTATTAAAGTGTTGGTGTTTGAAGGGAAAAACACCACACTGACATGGGAATGAAGATTACCAATTAAAGGGGAATGTACAGGAGCATTATCAACAATAAGCACATCTTTAAACATGTTATTCTCCAAGCAGTACTTGTCTAATTTACTGGCAAAGTATTTTGTGAAGACATCTTGGAAGATGGGCTGGGTCATTCTTCACTTCTTACACTTCTAATAGGGCACTGATACTCTGTGCTTATTGATATACTTAAAGGCCCAGAGTTCTCAAAGTGTTTCAATATATCGCCTACAACATTGCCCCAGTCAAGGCTGTTTTACCGTCCTTAAATGCCTTGAAACTTGGTATTTACAGTATTTGGTTCCACACGGATGAAAGTCCTTCCCCACATCCATTCCCCAAACAGGGATCTTTTATTCATACTGAAGATGTACTCTGGCAAGAAATTTTCCTCCACTATCAGCTTCTGTAGATTTTCTAAAAATTGTTCTGTTACCTTCACATCTGTATTAATAGACTAACCACTCATTTTCACATTATATAATAAAAAGTAATTCATGAAGTATTTAAACCATCCAGAGATAGCAGTCAAGTCAACATTGTTGTCAGATCTAGTTTTTTCTTTCAACACAGAAAAATAATTTTTGTTTGCTTTGGCCATAGTCATTAAAGTGTTAAGAGGACACTCTTTTTTGTCTTGTCTTTATCCTCATAATTAGCAATTGCTCCATATCTAATATAGGTAGTTTTTGAACTTTTTTATTCTCATTTCCTTCAATGAGGCAAGTCTTTTAACAGCTTCTGTCACTGTTTTCTTGTTCTTCATGATTTTCACTCAGGTGGAATGGGACACACCTGACTGTCGAGGTGACCTACTACTGACAATATTAGCAGTATATTTTGTGTGCTTAGGGGGCACAAGAAACACAACAACTGAGATTAATTCAAGCACAAGAGAAAAGGAAGCTGCCAAGATACTTATTAAATGTGAATTGCATGAGGATGCTAACAGCATAGCTTAGCATACGTTTTTACTTGTTTTATTAATAAGCAGAATGAGAATACTCTAAAATAATGCTGAAAGTACTCTATAGCAAATGCATGAACTAGTAATAGTTTATTCATTACACTTAACAAGTATGGTGGACTGTACACAATTATATGTACCATACTTTTATATGATGGGCAGCCCATCATATATGGATGTGTTTACTGATATCAGCCTTACCACAAACACCCAAGAGATGTGTGTGCTTTAATGGGACAAAGGCTACAAAATCACTAGGTTACAGGAATTTTTCAGCTCTATAGTAACCTTATAAGACCACTGTCACATATTCAGACTGTCATTGACCAAAAAATGTTGTTATGCAGCTTATGGCTGTAAATATATTTGTCAAGTGTAGTACTTTGCTTGTACAAGAAACTTCTGACAAATTAGTGAGGTTAACAGTTCTTACCGGTAAATGCAACAAATTATAGAGTTTTTTGAAACTAGAACAGATTTTAAATTATACTGTCCAGTGACATTGAAATTGCTCCAGGACAACATCTATTGTAGGAGTGCATGAATGGGGGAAGATGAGTAGGAGGTGTATAATTAAGGCTCCAGACAACTACTGTCACATCAATCAGCATAGCTTTCTTTATATCTGCTTTAAAAATTTGGTTTTCTAAATGCTATCCTGTAGGACAATTTTTTAAAAGAAATCTATGATTAAAATGCGTATTAGGCTTTCTACCACTTAATTTAAAAGATATGGAAAATGAGAGTATCTGATGTCAATTTCAGTAATATTGACTTCAAAACTTAGTAATTTCTATAATTTTCCTTCTGTTTAAAAGAAATACATCACAATTTAAGAGTACTGAAATTTGTTTTTGCTCATAGGTTCAGAAGTTTTAATCCATACTCAGGTGCATCCAATGCAGAAAAGGCATGGTGAAAGGGCCTGCCATGGGAGAAAGCTACTCACATCTTGGAAGCCAGGAAGCAGAGAGAGAAGAGAGGAACTGAGGTGAAAGATACACCCATCCTCAGTGACCTGCCTTTTGACCAACCACCATTCCCTAACGTCACATTCAACTAGACACTCCCATGATCCAATCTCCTTCCAACAGCCCTGCCTCTGCTTGTGTGAGAGCTTTGCTTGATCTAAACAGTAAAATTTGCCACAATAACACTTTCCATATTATGGTGTGGATGTATTTATGACATATTTTGGAATATCTTGAATTTTGCACCCACCATTTGAACTGGAGAATGATCAGTGCTATTCAAAGCGTGCTCATGAACCACCTGAAGTCTCTCATCTATTGTTACTAACCTGAAGGTAGACACAGAGGTTGTCAGTAGGAACATCATCTCTGTATGACTTGTAACTAGATGTACCCACAAAGCCTCAAGCATGCATAGGTGGGGCTTTTCAGAGGTGGATGGATGTAGGGTATGTGAATATGGATTAAGGGTGTGTAATAACTAAATTAGTACACTGAGTGGTCTAGCATAGTTCTTGGTGTGGATAATGGGAAGGCCCACCCTGGGTGTGGGTGGCACCAAGCAACACATTTATAACCTGAATGGAATAAAAGGAAAAGGAAGCTTGATGCTTCCTGCTTCACTGCCTCCTGTCTACCCTGCCATGGACTGTTTTTCCTCTAGATGCCTCTCTGCCATACAGCTCTGCCTTGGAGTCAGCCAAGTATGGACTGAAACCCCAACAAATTGTGAGATAAAATAAAGCTTTCCTCCTTTAACTTGTAAGTATTGGATATTGTATCTCAGCAACAAGAAAAGTAACTAAGAGAACCTCTATCATTAAGCATACTGGTTAGTTCATTTGAGGTTTCCTTTTTCAAAGCAAAAATTTCTTGATGATACTGATTTAGATTCTGAAGTAATCTCCTTGTATCTTTGTGCGTGTCACATGCCCATCCATTATTTGAGATTGACAGGACACAAAGATTGGCAGACCCAGTGGGCAGAAAAAGAGCAGCTCCACAATGGAACTGGAAATTTTGTATGCAGAAGGCAGAAGACTATTTGGGAGAGGTATATGTCTGAAATTAACTACTCAAATAATCAATAAACTAAACTCAATCAACTTCAAACAAAATGAAACATGGGTTTATATGGCAAGCATTTCAAAATGTGTATTGTATTATGATTAACACACCCTAAGAAGATGATGTTATCCTACTGATGTCAAGCCTATGAGAATCCAGCTTTTCCTAAGTTCACAAAGCAGGCATGCAATGAAATGGATATGTGAATCTTTTAATCCAAAACCCAAAGTATTGTCTTTAGAATGTAATAAGTTGGAGGTATCATCATTTATCAAGGGTTTGAGGGAAAACTTTTGAGAGAAAGAGGGAAGTAAGAGAACATTTTCTTTGGAGTTGAGAGTTAACTTTTCTTAAGGATTGGACAAGGTTTTCAAGATGAAAAATGTGGCTGGAGAAGAAAATCCCCCAGGCACATAGAGGAGGAATGTGGTAGTCATGGAGGTCTCTGTTTTTACTGTTGTTAAACCAAAAATTGCACCAGGTAGACTTAAGTAAAGAAGACTTTCTTCAGACCATTGATAAGGAGACTGGATTCGATTTCAGTGAAACAGAGGGAAGGGTGTGCTGGTGGAAAATAGTGGGGTGTGTTAAGGTGGAGATTCAACACTGGAAGAGTGTAATGCACAGAGATATTCCTGAGTTTGCAAATGTTTTTTCTCTGTGATTAGGCCATCTGTGCTTGCTAATTGGCATTACCCAAAGGAAAAGTAAACTTTCCTCTATCTTCATACAACTAGGAGTAAGTTGCCCTAACCAAAGTTGGCTTTCATTCTTTCAATTAGGATTACATGAAGGATGCATAGCTGTATTAGAATCATTAGGGAAGGAGATGTCTAGTTTCTCTCATGCAGCCACTGTTGCGAACCTCTGTGGTAGGTCATGGAGACCGGCAGATGATCAATAGAGATCCAGAGATGACTGCAGTATTGTGGTCTATGTCATTCTCATTTTTTTCTCTCCAGTTTCTTTTTACATAGTTAATGGCTGCATCATGTTATGTTACCCTGAACGTAAACCCTGTGTGTTTTAATGTTTTGGTTTTAAAAACTGCACAATAATTCATAATGTTAATCATTATAAATTATGGAATGAGTTTCTCATCCTTAAAAATTAGTTTTTAATTTTCTCATTTAGAAATAAGGCTTTATTAAATAAATTTTGTATGTCTGGTTTTCCGTATGTGATGTTACTTCCTGGGACAGATTCCAAGAAATAGAGTTTCTGAGTCAAAGAGCGAATATTCACAGAAATTATGCTTCCTAAATGTTACCCAGGTAGGTTCTATAAATTTACAGTCTCAGTAACAGTGTATAAGAAGTTACACAATTTTCACTGGCATTTAGCCTTATACCTAAAAAACATTTCTTTCTTTTTACTAATTTTTGACCAATAGTTTGTTTTTCCTAATTTATTAGATTAACTATCTTTTCCTTTCACTCACTTATTAAATCAATTATGGTATCTTATTTATAGTCAAAGATATTTAACTTTGAAACTGAAAAATTGTGCTAATGTCTCCTCTTAGTCATATTTATTTCTAGCTTTGTGAATTTTAGGTAAAGAGTCTTGTTTTGGTTTTGACCCATTGAGTCTAGGCCATGATGAAACTGACCTTTAGGTGATGTTCCTGTGGGATATATTTTCCCCCAGTTTGCTATTTAATTTTGTTAAAATTGTAAAACTTTGATATAATGGTATTTTATTAGTTGTATTTTATTTTATTAGTATTTTCTTGATTTGAGGACTATTATACTTTCTGCTGTTTCTGTTTGTTTTGCCTTCTTTTGAATATCTTTCTCAATAGGTCTTCAGATCAGTCAGA
This sequence comes from Heterocephalus glaber, assembly GCF_000247695.1. The sequence goes on along the minus strand of NW_004624837.1, from coordinate 6,533,573 downwards.
GTGGGGATAAAGTCGATTTTTATTAACTGCATTTTCTTATTGCAGCATCACTATCCATGTCACAATGTGCCAACACCAATTCCATCTGCTTGATAATATGTTGTTTTGCAGGAATCAAAGTCCTAGGACAAAGATTAGAATGAACTGTACTCTTTGATGGGCTGCATATTTTAGCCATCTGAAAGGCAGTATCTGTACAGCAGAAGGAGAGCTACCCATTTCTTTCCCCCTTTGGCACAGGCCCTACATCTTTGACTAGAGGAATAACATTGAAAAGGGGAAAGAACTCTATCAGAAGCTCTCCATTTTTTCTTTTATGTGACAAGGAATGTGAATTAATTCATACTCTCATTTTAGTTTCATGGATGTTGCAAAATTGGAATTTATCCCTAGAATTTGATAATTTTCTAGGTGCTCTCAGTCTTATATTTGCAGTTTTATTTTTCTTTTAAAGTCTTCATCTAAATTTTATGGAAAATTAAAAGAGGCTTATTTTTAGATCATTAGCAAGACTCATTTTGAATGGAAAGTTTTTAATTTCTATTTTTGTGTTGTTTTTCATCTTTTTCTGACCAACATATGGTGTGTCTGGAAATGTTTATCAGTTCCTTTTTTTTGTGGATGGTAAGCTCTTGCACTAAATCTAAATTTGAAGAGCAAATCACTGGGGGTAGACTGAATCTTTCTTTATGCCCAGCAAGGCTTCATCTAATGTACCTCTCAAAGAATGAAATGGATCTTCCCCTATGCAGCAGTTTCTAACTCTAGGTAATCATTCATGGTTTGGAGAAGATTATTTGTTCAAAGGCTACTCAAGAATAATTATAATCCTCCAAACACATTGTTTCCAGAATTATTGGTTCCTGCATTTCTTTATGGAGCCATTCATATGAAGTAATCAAAACCACAATAAAGTATCATCTTATCCCAGTAAGAATGACTGTTATCAATCAACTAAGGATATCGAATTCTGGTGAGGACATGGAGAAAAGAGAATCTCTACATATAATATATATAATATATTATAATATTAATATATGTTATATATTTGTATATATTAAATGGAATCAGAATATTGAATGACATTTGAAAGCCCATGTTCCTTGCAGCACTATTCACAAGAGCTAAGAAAAGGAAACACTAGGTGTCAATCAATTGATGAAGAAATGAAGAAAATATGGTAAATATACACAATGGAAAAGTATACAAACATTAAAAAAAATAAAATACTCTAATTTGAAACAACATGGATAGAACTGCAGACTCGTGTGTTAAGTGAAATAAACCCAGAGCAGAAAGATAAGTCTTTTATTATCTCACTGTTATCTGACATATGAAGAATTTAATCATGCAGATCAGAGCAGAATTGTGGTTACTGGAGGCTGAGCACGAATAGAGGGAAGAAGGGATCGAGAAAGGTTGATCAAAGGGTAATAAGGACCAAGAAGTTCTGGTGTACTGTTGTATAGTTGCTGATCATAGATAACAAAAATATTCGGAACATTTCAAAAAACTAGAAGAAAAGATTTTGAAAGATTTTACCAAAAGATATCATAAAAATTTGAGGACATAGATATATTTAACCTAATTTAAACATTACACAATATATACATGTATCAAAACATCTCATGTGACCCTCCATTAAAATGTAAAATTTTAATACTGTCATGTACTAGTTAAATTAATCAAAA
>NW_004624837.1:6507900-6519887 GCF_000247695.1 Heterocephalus glaber | reverse complement strand
TTTTACCATTCAGAAGTCTGTCCTAATTTGTCCATCCTTTTATTATCTTTGACCTAAATACTCCAAAATTTTGTGAAATGGAAAATTAAATATAATTGGGAAATTTATATATGTTTAAACTAGATTTTTGTTGTTGTTGTTGTTACCAGGGATCGAACTCAGGACCTTGTGCTTGCGAGGAAGGCGTGGTGCCACTAAGCTAAATCCCTGGACCTAAACTAGATTTTATTAAACCAGGAGTTTTTTAGGATCACTACTTACATTTATTTCTAGCTCAAAACAGTAATCATTATTCTCCAAGTTTGCCTCATTTATCTATTGCTTTAACTATTGCATGGGTATTGGTTTCCTGTGATGCTAAAAATGTATGGCCATAGACTTTTTGTCTTAAAACAATAAAAATTTATTCATTCACTGTTCTGGAGGACAAATGCCCAAAATTAGTATTGTTAGGGTGAAACCAGACTGGCCACATGGCCACGTTCTCTCCAGAGGACCTATCAGGGAATCCACCTTGACTTTTTCAAATTCTAGTAGCTTCCAGCACTCCTTGCCTCTGGCTGCATTGCTTTGATCCTGAAGGAAACATTTTCAAATCTCTGATCCATCTTCACATCACCTTCTCTTTGAGGTGTACTTAATCTCCTACTACCTTCCATAGCTGAACCAGCATCCAGGTTAATCTCTTTAAGTTAACATTCACATGTTCCAGGTATTCACAATGGATATTTTTGGGAGGCCATATCCTAATCTATAGACTATGAGTGAATATATCTGTATGTATATTTTGTCTTGTGTAAGCCTTCTGTTAGCCTGTGTTTATTTTTTAAAATAATTTTAATATGTTGAAAAGGGAAAGAAAAAATTGTAGGATGTTTGGATTTTTAAAGAGTATTCTCATGTTTGCATGAGATGTGGGATCATAAAAGACAATTCATATTGATAAATTTGTCAGTCCCATAAGAAATGAAGTCCCTTTGTTAAAATTTAATGTAGCACTTCAGTGGTGACTAGTTTTCTGATATTTATGACCCTTAATCTTCCCAGATATCACCAGTTGCCAGCATATCCCAACTTCACAATTCTTGCTTAAAAGTTGACTCCATTATTATTGCTAACTGGTCCCAGAATGGAGATTAAATCACAACTGCTACAGGGTCCATGTATTTACTGTGAATCTTTCTCATTTCTGGTATTTCTTCCTTTGGGTTACCTGTCACTCTTAATGCTGATCTCATCTACTGAAGCAGAATTCTGTTTCCTGGGATCCTCTTCTTGCTTTTTTTAATCAGAAAGTGAGTACAGAAATTAAATTTCTGGTGATAAGTGAAGATTATGCTTGCTTTATAACTTTTGTTTTTCCTGATTTGCTGTAAAAGGGCAATTTTTCCAACCTATCATCTTTTTGACAATGTATTATAACCTTAGTATAATATTTAGCTAATGTGAAGTTCCAAGCACACTTTCACATTATAGAAGTTTCTTCCTAACGTGGTTATTCCGTTTTTAATTTCATAAGGTCATCAACTTGATAGAAAGGAAAGAAGACTAAAATATTTGGGGATATTATGGAGTAGGTCACAGTGGAGAAAACATTTGAGATGGATCTTGAAAAGTGAAGAGGCAGAGAAAGTGAGAAAAGTCTACAAAAATAGCTAAGAGAATGTGTCAAGAAAAATGTGTGAAATGGCTGTGTATTCTATGAAAGGTGAAATGTTTAATGTCTTATGAATACAGGTTGTGATAAATTGGAAGTTACTAAGTTCAGGAAATAAGATGAGATGATTGTTTAAATGATTTTCTCCAGCAATTAAACAAACAAATATTTTTTTCAGAGCCTATAGCCAAACTACAAAATCAACTTGAGGGACCATGAAGGGATGAATGGATAAAGAACCTGTAGTGTATATAAACACACATATATAAATGAATACATATGTATGTGTGTGCCTTTATACCATGTGCTATTATTCAACCTCTTAAAAGGAAGTTTTTCTTTCATTCATGATAATATGGATACAACTGGAAAATATTATACAAAGAAAAATGAGCCAAACACACTGAAACAATACTATGTATCTTCACATAGACATAAATCTCAAGCAATTGAACTCAGAGAAGTGTAGAGTAAAATGGTCTTTACCAGACTGTGGAGTTGAAGCATGGGGAGATGATAAAAGGTAAAAAGTTTCACACAGGAAGATTAACTCTTGTTTTTTCTGTAGATCAAATTCACACCTTGCTAAAGATAGCTAATAACTGAGTACTGTGTATTTCAATATCAGTAAGAAGAAATTAATAATGTTCTCATCACAAAAGTGTTAAACATTTAAAATGATGGATATTTTATTAGCTTAATTTAATCATCCTATATTGTATTCAATAATTTGTCAACCACTTTGTACCCCATAAATATATACAACTATCATTTGTCAATGTATATTAATTAGAAAAACAAAGTTTTTCTGGCTTTTCACAGAAGAGGAAGTCCAAGATTCAAAGAATGAGAAGCATTCAATGCAAAATTGCTGACTGGATGACAGAGAGGACCACGTGCCGAGGTTAAAACCAGCCTCTAAAATCTGAGAGTTGCTCCTAGCTTGGGTTCAGAAAGATAATAGAAAATTTAGTCACATAGCTGCAAAAACTAAACTTTTCCAAGAATAAAAATTAGCTTGGAAGTGGATATTTTTCCCCAGAGCTTTCACAGAAGTTAGGCCAGCAAACATGATTCCACCATGGTGATGGTCTCAGCAGAGAATCCATTATGCTATGCAAGACTTCTGACTTTAGAAACTTAGTTAATAAATGGTTGTACATTTATGTTGCAAATTTTGTAGCATTTTTATTTACAAAAAACTATATTAGAAAACAAATATAGATAGAAATCAGTACAAACTAATGAGAGGAAATTATAAATAATAAGTTTGAAAATGGATTCAAAATTCCTATTAATTTCAATAATAATAAATTGGAATTTTAAATAAGTTGAATTGTTTCTTTCAAAAGCCTGATGTCAGCAATATCTGACATAAAATATGGAAAATAAGTATCTGTAAAAGGAATTTGGCATATTATCAAAGAGCTATTCTTACAAAAAGAGGAGAATGGACTGTCATATTTTAAAGCTTCTAAAATTTTTCTGTATTTTTTATGTTGAACATGTATATGCAAACTCAATTCACTGAGGCATAAATAATAAGGACAATTCAACTTTTAAAAATTGATTATACGCATTATACATTTAGAATGTTAAGGGAAAAATTTGTACAATGCAAAAACATTAAAAGTAAGAATTAAAATGTAAAAATCATCATGATGACTTGAAAGCGCATTAAGCATAATTTTAGGATCTAGGGAATCCAGTAAACATAGAGGATAGTGTGCTGCTTTGCTAGCAACACCAAGGTGATCACGAGACATCCACATTTATGATAGTCTGGACTGAGGAGGAGAGAATACATAATGATACTGAGTTTCGAGAGTAAGTTTCAAGCACATTGTCGGAATATTTTGTGCCATGGTTTGAAGTCTGGGCTTTCTCTTTCTTTTCACCTTAGGTAAAGAATATAAAAAATAATCTTCAAAGTTACATGATCTAATATATTTCTTTGAAAGATTGTCTGCTCACATTGCACCAAATGGGCTGTAGCTATACGAGGTAGCTTTCAGACTGGCCAGTTGAAAGTTCTAGAACACAATGAAGTGAAGAACTGAGATATGCAATAAGGATTGAGAGTTGAGATCACAGTTGTGAGCAATTTCTCAAGCAGAATTAACTGGAATATGGTCAATTAAAGTTAATTTCAGAAAACTTTTAGTTTATAGGAATGAACAAATGGCCACCCCATTTGATTAGCGAACACAGAAAACATGGAAATAAAGGATTAAGTATGATACAATTGGTTTTGGACTTGAAATTCAGGCAAATTCACTAGAAAAATACATATGGGTCATTGTAAACATGATAATCAAGTTGATATTTGCCAACATGTGTCTAAAATAATTCGTAAAAATTTTAGAATGCAAAAATCAATTTAGAATTCAGATGGTACTGATGCAAAAGCTACCACCTCTGATTATGAAGTTTAAGAAGATACTTGTAAAAATAGTAAATAATTGTGTTGTTCAGATGAGGATTAGATATGAATTATTATAAAAATACTGAAATTATTAAAATACTTTAAAGTTTTATGTGGGGTAATGGAAATAAATTTGTGATTGACCTGAAATATTTTTCTTTAGAAACTTCAATGGTGAAAAGTCTATTTCAAAAGATTTGTGTAAGAAAGCATAATATTTCTATTAAAAAGTCACATAGGAAAAATGTTCTGATTGCCTGTTTTCATTTAATAGAAATCTAACATGAAAAATAGTGTAATGTTGCTAATTAAAACACTGAATATATTAAACTCAGTTTTGGGACTCATCAAAAATAAAATTTTTATTTTATTTATTTTATTTTCTTGTATTTAATTTAGATACAAATGTTTTTGCTAGATGAACATGAGACATTTTGGATTGGGTCATTGGTGGTGACATCAAATTTGTTAATCAAATGAGAACATCTTTTTGGCAAATCATATATTAGATTCAGATGTAATTTGTATGACATTTAAAGTAATTACTCTATAATTAGATTTAAGTTGTTATGATGTTATATCTTCCTTGAGTATATTTTTGGGCTATCATAGTTAACTTTATCAGCTTATGTTTCACGATGCCAGATATCTGGTAAAACATTATTTGTGGGTGTTTCTAGTACTTATTTGTTGTGAATCAGTAGATTGAGTAAAGATTACCCTCACCAACGCAAATGGGAATCATCAAATTCATTGAGAATGTGAAAGCAACAACAACAACAAACAGCAAAGGAAGGGTGAATTTTCTTTCTGCTAGATATCTCTGCTCTCACTTCTTTTCTTAGACATTGACACTAATGATTCTCAGGTCTTCAATGTATCAATACTTACACCATCACTCCTTTGTTAATCAGGCTTTTGGGTTTGGAACGGAAGTATATCCCTGGCTTCCTTGGCCTGCAGGACACAGATGGGAAATTGTGGGACTTCTTAGCTTTTATAAAGTATGAGCCAATTCCTCATAATAAATCTTTCTATATATCTACACATATTCACTGTTTATTCTCTGTCTGTCTCTGTATGTGTAGGTTTTGGTGTTTTTTGATAACTCTGAATAGTACAAACAAAAGGTACAGATAATTGATATATAAGTACCATGAAAAGAGCCATAGAGGAAAAGAAATTTAAGGATTACTTTTGTCCATTGGTTCTAGGATTTCCTGGTATTGTCAGTTCATCATTTTATTCTAATTAAAGTTAAAGATGCTGATGAGCATTTCTAGTAGTAAAGACCACTGGTAGTCAAGAGTATGAACTGTTTACATAGATATGCAACATATTGAGATGTGTTATGTACATGTACCAACTCCACACAAAGAATGTAAACAATATGTACTGCAAACATGCAAAACAAGGAAGAAGATCATGGTATAAGTGGAGGGGGATGGAAGGAAAGAGCAAAGGTATGAAAAAGGAATTAAGACACATTATATACATGTACCAACTTCCCACAAGGAATGTAAATATTATATACTACACTCGTACTAATAAACAAAAATAATTTTTAAAAGAATAAAAAAGCTAAGTAACTAGGCATGTGATTCTCATACAGAAATACAAAAGAAATAGCACAATGTTATAAATATTGCAATGATTAGAGGACTTGAAAGAAAGCAGGGATGTTGATTGCTGTCACAACCCATTTAACTCATATACCATACCTGGGTTGTTCAGAAGTCAAATGGATCTTGGAGAATGAAAATGTGTTGCATCAGCTTAACCTAGTATCAACTCTAATTCTACTGTCCTACCAGACATAGATTTATTTCTTAAAAAATTAGCATGTATGCTAATGTTATGGATTACATATAAAATGTTTCCCAAAAGCCTCACATTCAGAGGTGGAGCCTCGTCAGAATGGGCCAGCCATTGATGGTGTGACTTGAAGTGGTAGAAACTGTGCCTGTGTTCTACCTTTTCTCTCTGCCTCCTGGCTGTCATGGATTGAATAGCTTTTTACCACCATGCTTTTCGATTATACCTTTCTGCATTGGACCAGCTGATAATAGACTGAAACAGTAAGCCCAAATAAACCTTGCCTCCTTTAAATTGCAGGTGTTGACTATTTTGCTCAATGATAGGAAATTAAGACATAGTTTGGTAACAGCGAGGTGGGGTCATTGCTCTGGTTGTACCTGACCATGTAGATAAGCAACTTTTTGGAATTGTTTTATAGGAGGAGTGTAGGAGGATTTGGAGATGTAAGGCTAGGGAAGCCTTAGAATATTGGAATCCAAGCTTGGTGGGAGATTCTGTTTGGAACTCAGATTGAAATGCTGATAGAATGGTTAGGGTCAGGAGGTTTCCATTGGGAAAAAGGTTTCCACTGACAGACTAATGGCCAAGTTTATTACACCCTGGCAGAAAATGTCTTCCTTTTGCTGATGTCCTGAGACTCTGCTGGAAACTAAGATTGGGGTGGTAGATTAATTAATCTGGTAGAGGAAATTTCAAAGCAATCCAACATTCAGTCCAGCATGCATACTGCTGACTGCTGTTATCTAGATCTACAGTGAGAATCAGGAACAAAAGGCAGATGTAAAAACATTATATTTTATCAGAAAGGAAATGCTTGGAAAGTTGGAGCCATGGAATTCATTCTGTTTGAAAAGACTAACATGAAAAAAGAAGGCAAGTACTTTGCATGGAAACAATAGAATAGATGGCTTGAAGGTATCTCAAGAATCAGCAAGACTACACACATCTCAGTCTCAGATGTGTAAGAATATAAAGCTTTCAACCACAGGGGACCCTAATGGACAAGGGATGCCCTGGGAATTGGTTAATTTTGTGTTTGCACAGAAATATGCTGTGCAGTTAGTTCTGATGCTTGGGCCATATGATCTAGCAGATCCATTTGTGCTTAAAGTGTCAATAACTGTTAAATGCTGTTTAGTAGGCCCATACAGGTGAATTTCAGCATAGGCCTTTAGGACTTTGGAGAAGGGCCCTACCATCACCTGCAGGTTAATACTCTCTTTGAGAAACAGCTCTAACCTGATACTGGGATTTTTAGAATCTAAACACTTGACCATGGGCCAGTAAGTTGTCACATGACCTTAGCTACACATCTTAAACTAGTTATTTGACAGATTAAGTCATAATGTTGGTTGTCATAGTAGTACTTTGTCATTGAATGGAAGTGATATATTTGTGATCTTCTCCAAGGAAGGCTTGAGGATACATGTAAGTTCCATGAAGAAGTGGCACAAATGCCTATGGTCTTATTCCTTCTATACTGCCTTCTCTCTGCCAGCCTGGGCACATAGCCTCAAGGAAAATTTGCTACAAGGAGTTGGTAGAGCTAGAAAAAACTCACATCTAATTTATAGATAGTTGATCTACATACACCACCTTAACTGGAGAGCTGTATCACTGCAATCCTTAATGGCACTTCCCTAAAGGAAAGTAGTGAATAGAAATCCTTCCAGAAGGGAGGATTCCAACCAACAAACATAATTATTTATTTTGTTTGGGGGGTTTTATGGTTTAGATCTAAAATGCCCCTCAATGATCTCATGTATTTAGAAATGTGGTTTTTGGATGGTGATTGGATTATGGGGGAGGTACTGTATTCATGAGTGGATTAACACATTAATGAATGCATAACTGAATATGCTATTAGGAATTGGAGCCTATTCCAAAGATGTGGTTCACTGTTGGCATGACCTGGAAGGGTTTATTCTAATACCTAGTTCCTTCCTTTTTCTCTGTTTCCTAGCTATCATAGGTTGAGCAGCTTTCCTCTTTCATGCCCTCCCACTATCCTGTATCTACCTTGGAGGCAATGTACCATGGATTAAATCCTTGGAAACCATGAGTCAAACTAAACTTCACCTCCTTTAAATTTTACATGTCAGGCATTTGGTCCCAGCAACAGCAAAGATAACTAATATAGAATATCGGTACCAGAGAAGTGGGATCCTAATCATGTGGTTCAGAAGCTTTTGCAAATGATTTGCAAAAGGACAAATCTGTAAAGATTTGGAGATGTGGGTTAGGTAGAAGCAAGAGTGATGGAAGAAGAGCCTGATGCATGATTCTGATCATAGTTCAGAATCTCAGAATATGACAGGAATTCGGACAATAGGGGAAAGACTCATGATGTTTCTGATGGGAACAAGAAAACTATCAGAAACTTGGCTAGGTGTCATTTGGTATCCATCCTGGCAAAGAACTCTCCTCCATTTTTTCATGCTCTAAGACTCTGTATGAAGCTGAATTTAAAAGTGGTAGACTAATTAATCTGTTGCAGGAAATTTCAAGGCACTCCAATGTTCAGATGGTGGCATGGGTAGGGCTAGTTGCTTTGAGCCAGATGTACAGTGGGAAACAGGAACAAAAAGCAGATCCCACCCATTTAAGAACCACTGATAATAACAGGAATCATATTTTCACTTGTGTAGTCCAGAGGATGATGTAGTTCATAAAGAAATATGTTTCCCAGTTCCAATTCTTTTCCTTTTAAGGCTTCTTTTTAAAAATTTTATGGGTTAGGTCTTGGTGGCTTTCAGACAAGATACCATTTCTTTATACTCATACATTTTCTTCCTCAGTTAAAAATTAACAATATTTCCCTAAGGAAAATAATTCTAATAAAGAAAGTTTTTTTAAAAACCCAACAACAAGACACATTATGAATGCTAATTTCATTAAGGTATTTCAGTTCTAGGTCTCTGAAAGATATTATCGTCCTCTACATGAGTGTAGCATTTTGATGGAGAACATGCGACTATATATGTGGCCCTTCATTTTTACAACCTGTAAAGCAATTTTATCTAAATTCACAGGGCTGCTGTGAGGTTTAAATATAACATGCTTAGCACAAAGCTTTCAATAAATGTTGAAAATTTAAATGCATGACACTTTCTATAGTTTGGACTTGACTTGTAACTCTTCAGAGTGGGAACTGTCTGGGGCTTTTGGAAGGTGATTGGGTTGGAGATTCTATACTCACCAATGGATTAAATCATTGATGAATTCATAGCCAAATATTCTTTTTTGAAGTGGGGCTTGATTGGAAGAGGTTACCATGGAGGGCACAACCTGGAAGAGTGTATTCTTGTCCCTGATAGCTTCCTTCCTATCTGTTTCCTGACTATGCTATCATGGGCTGAATAGTTTTCCTCTTTCATACTCTTCCACCATGCTGCTTCTGTTTCAGAGCCAGATTACCACGGACTGAACCTTTTGAAACTATGAGCTACAATAAACCTCTCCTTTTCTAAGGTGTGTGTATGTGTGTGTGTGTGTGTGTGTGTGTGTTCATGAAATTTGATTCTAGTGACAATAAGGCTGACTAACACAGATGGAGAAATAAACAAACGTGATTATATATCTATTCCTGACGTGTAACTTGTGGTTTACCTGGATGGTCAGGTATTTGGAAGGACATGATTGTAAAATTAACCCCAAAAATATTTTAGGAAAATGTATCTGGCTAGACTTCCCTGCACAGTCAAAAAAGTTGTTAAACATGAAGTTATTTGTTACATGTAAATGCTCACCAAAGAGTAAACTCAGCAAAGGAGGACTTTAATTATCAAGGGATAGGATGAGCCATGACCCACACTGTGAATATTACCCATACTTCTTTTCTCAGGGACCTTTGTCACAATGTGTCAAAGTGACTTTGACAAATGAATTCATGAATAAATTGGCCATGGTGGCAAGGATTGAAGTTATATATGGGTTCAGCAATGTGGAATTCTTCATTCCAAGGTTGATCTTGTTATGGCTACAGCTAAGTTCCCAGTCTCCCTGCAACAGAGATCAAAATTGAGGTGTTAATATATTGTTGCCCGTAGTGCTCAGCCAAGTACTCTGTGATACAGTGATATACTGACATGCTTCTATCATGGGAGGAAGAACATCTTTCCCTTATTAAAATAGAAAGCTACTCTGGATATAAATTTTCTTATCCTGAAAAAATATTACCATCCATAGACTTACAGAATGCTTTATTTGCTCTCATTTTATTGTATCTAACCAAGTTACTCACTTGAGAGAAAAATAAGTGTGACAGAGAGTCCATGTTAATAGAAACCACTGGCCTTATTATGTTCCTCACCATTCTGAACAGCTATTTTGATAGAATAATGGAATAACTTTTTGAAAACTAAGTCATGATGCTCACTCAGTGTACTTCCTTGTAGGGCTGAGGCAAGGTTCTTTAGATGGGTGTATGTGCCCAATATATTGTACTGTTTTTTATTAATAACTAGAATTCATTGAACCAAGAATCATTAACCACAATTCAAGGATCCAAGAATTAAGGGATGGGCATGCAGTCTGGACTATTATTTAGTTAGTGAGCTCCCTAATTAAACCATTTCTAAAATTTTACTTCTTATTCCCATGACTATGGTCCATTGGCCTACATGACTTAGTTGCAGTGGAGTGCCCCTTTTCTCCACACCAAGGATTCCATTGAACTGAATGTTAATGCTGTCACCTTGTTATATTTGGTTCCTCTTGCCTCTGAATCAACAGACAAAAACAGAAGTTACTGTCTTTGTTGGAGTTGTTGATTCTGACTGTACATACATGCAAAGAACTCCAAATTTCAGGTAGAAGCAAGATACTGTACATATCCATTTTGATTTTGATTGTATTTTTTGAACAAATCTTCCCAGAATTAATGAATTATTCACTGAGTTTTAAATTAATTTCAGAAGAAAAGAGGACGCTATTCAGAAAATGTATATTTCCCAGTGCTCAGAAGTGAATCATTTATTTAACTTCAATATATTACTCTTTAAGGCTCATATAAAATAAGGTTAACTTCTTAATGCAATTTTAAACCAGTAATGATATTACAAGTCAATTAAGTTAACCCCCGTATGCGGTCTCATTTTGCAGATGTATGGCTTATTAAACATCATGCAAATAGTGTTAGTCTGAGACTAGAATGTGTCTCACTGTAACAGAGCATATAAGAGTCAAATACATTTAATAAATTCTATCTGAATGTTATGAATATCTCCAAGTAACAAAATTACAAATGTATGAAAATCTTTCCTCAAACATTGTCATTTATACTATATTAATACTCTTTAATTGTCCAATCTTATCCAAAAGAAAAGCTTAAGAGAAGAATTTAAGATATATGTATATTTTATAATAAATAGCTGTCCTTTGGGGAAATGGCTACATATTTCATATCAAACATATTAAGTGATTGAAACAAATAATCCCATAGGCAATATAGAAAGCCAGTGATTTTGTAACTCATGTGGGAGTGAATTAATTATGTGTTCTTTTTGAGATTTGTTAAACCTTTAGTATAATTATCTGCAATCTTCAGTCTTACTACTAGAATGAGAGTCAGCATTTATGGAAATCAGACTAAATTATTTCAAGTCTCTTCAAACCTGAGAATAATTAAATGTGAAATATTACTTTTGCATATTATACAACGTTAGGTGCTAAAAGTCACAATTGTTTCTGTATCATTTTCACTATGGATTTTAATCCACATTTTTACTTTACAGTATTATGTATCATTCTTTCAATATATTCACTATAGAATTTATGTGTTTTAGAATGTCACTCAAGGTCTTTGCAAAAACAAATAAAATAAGATATAAATGAAATTAAAGTATGAACTCCTCTACAAGATTTGGAAATAATCTTACCCATTCTTTAGGACCCAAGTTGAATAAATTCCCTTTGTGAATCTCATTCTTCACAAAATTACAGCAAATATTACCACAGAAAGTTCTGCTCTTCAGAGTGAAAGAATGGTAAATTGAAGGGAAGTATTGCATGGGCTCAGTGGATGTTTAGATTACATAGAAATGGGCTGGGGATTTAGCTCAGTGGTTTGGGTGCCTGCCTTGAAAG
>NW_004624837.1:6491573-6504247 GCF_000247695.1 Heterocephalus glaber | reverse complement strand
GGGGGTTCTTCTGGAGCCCATGAGGCTCACCTTCTCTGCCCTAGGAGCTTGGGATGGCACCGGGGGAGATTCCTTCCGGATGCTAGGACCGGCTCACCTTCTTGGCCCTAGGAGCCTGGGATGGAAGCGAGGGAGCTTCCTCCTGGATGCTGGAACCGGCTGAGCTTCACTGCCCTAGGAGGCTGGGATGGAGGCGGGGAGCTTCCTTCTGGGTGCTGGGACCGGCTCACCTTCTTGGCCTTAGGAGCCTGGGATGGAGTTGGGGAGCTTCCTTCCATGTACTGGGACTGGCTGAGCTTTACTGCCCTAAGAGCCACTTGTGCTAGATCTTATAGTAAAGGTGTATTGTTGTTGCTATGTTAAGAAGTCAGAGACGCCACTTTTCAGTACTTCCACTACTTTCATCCTGGATGAAGCAATCATTATTTCCCAGCTGGATCCTTGTAAGAGTTTCCAACTGCTTTTTCTATTCTAGACTCACTAACCAAGTATTCTCTACCGAGCAGTCAGAATGATCATTTTACTATGCCTAGACCTTCTAAAGCGTTTCCCTATCTCTCAAAGTAAAAGCTAAAACTTTTAATATAAGAAGCCAAATTGTAATGATGCAACAAAATGAGGCCACTAGTATTAATATGTTTGAAAAAGATAAACTGGTATTCTAGATGCCCTTCACTGGTTGTGTAAATAAAACTGTAGACTGACACTTTAGATGAAGTTAGTGTGATTTTAATTGTGCACTACAACCAAGCTGTAACCAGTTATTGATAATTTAGAATATAATCCCAGGACCATATTAAGCAAATAGCCTACAGTGCTTCCTGTGAAACAGTGAAAGAGGAGGGCATTTCTATATTCCAGGACTTCTTGGGGTTTTAGAATGGGTTTCTATGATTTTTTGGTAGTTTTATTTATTCTATCAGTCTTTTTAACAAATGTTTATTGCTGCATTTTTCCAGTGTATCATTGCTTTACTGCCCTTGTAGTACTGGAACTTAATTGGAAGCATAAAACATTTACTTCTGTTCTGCTTGTTTTTTAAATATTACAGACGAGCAGTATTTGAATGAAAGCCAGTGTTTTAAATGTAAAAATAAAAAGCTAGAACTCTTACAAATGCCCATGTTTATGGCCCGTACTCTTCTTTGTAAAGATCTACAAATTTCACTGAGCATGCTACAGGGACATAAGCATCTCATGTACTCCTTAACACATGCAGGACCTTGACACTGTTGTTCCTTTCACATGAAGTGCTTTCCTAAAGGTGCCCACAGGGCTCACTTTATTAAGTTTGTCCTTGTTGAACAGTTATTTAGCTTAATCTGATCATCTAGATGGGCTAAAAAGAGCATCAACCATCACACCTTCCATCACACCTTCCCACTCATATCCTTCTCTATTTATGTTTGTTATCTGTATTGCAACCCAACACATGATATATTAATTTGTATATTGCTTCATGATTCATGGAGACATTTAGTATGTCCACTTTGTTTATTATGATAGTCCCCCTGCCAATAGCAGTGTAGAGAGTAGTTGCTGAATAGTTATTTAAGAAGAAATTAGTACTGTAGCAAATACATTACCCTATCTTTAACTTTTACTCAAATATATTTAGATCAATCTTAAATGTATTTGGATTCTGAATCTTAGAAACATCAAATTTTCTTACTCAAATTTAAGTCAGTTGATTAAAATATTTTATTCTGAAAGACTAATTTCTTTTATTTCTGGACAAAAATTACTAACTTGTAGAGAAACAAAGTTAAAGTAACTTTATTAGTCAGCTTTTCAGTTGCTGGACACAATACCTGACATCCACAATTTAAAGGAAGGTAGGTTTAATTTGGCTCATAGTTTCAGGCTGTGGTCAGCTGAAGCATCATAGTGGAAGGGTGTGGTGGAACAAAGATGTTTAGTGCATGGTGACTAGGAATCAAAGCAGGAGAGGGTGCCAGAGAGCAAAGGGGTCAGGGACTGAACTCCAAGGCCTCACCTCCATGGACCTCCAAGAGACCCCTGGAAGTGTGTTCTACCATTTCCTATGGAGGGTCTTAGGAAACTCACCCTACTGCCATGGTAACTATCTGAAAGTAGAGTAAAAAACAACCTTGCATTTTGACATTCCTCTGTTTTCCTTTCTTTTCATTAGTTTTTAGGATTAAACTTAGAAGCACTCAAACAAGTGAGCATGGAATTCTATCCAGTATAGTCTAATTGTTTCATACCAAATTCAAACCTGTGCTTCAAAAAAACCAATTTCAGTGCTTTGTCTAAAAGCTTACCAGTTAAAATCTCCACATAAAAGCAATCAGATATTTTTACCTCAATCAAGAAGACTCTAGGGCCTATAATCAAAATAGTTTATTTTCTTATTTATTACAATGACATTGTTTCATTTCATTTTATAAAATAATGGAAAGAAATCCTCCAAGAAAAATATTATAATGCCTTAATTTCAGAAAAAAATAGTGGCATAGTAAGCTTTTTTAACTTTACGTGCAGGTGTACAAGATTATTATTGCATATTTCATTCAGCTTTTTAAAAATGGATGCCTTTAATTTTTCTTTCACCCTTCATTGTGCTGAAATTTCTTTATCCCTTGAGATTTCTATGATCTTAAAATGGTGACATTTTATTATCAACAAGTCTTGTTAAATTGTTAGGAGAAAAAGTACAAATGAACAAAAAGATAACTACTTGTGGAAGGAATTTTCATACATCTTTTGTGAAATAACAAAGTGTGATGTTCTCCCATATTCTGTATGTAACAATGCAAACTGGAGTCACCTGGGTTTTCTCTAGACCAGCAATCATGGGAATAAGAGAAAAAGTGGGTTTGGTTGAAATAAAAAAGCAAGGAAACTAAATTATGAAAATCATATAATCTTGATTTTTCTTTTCTTTTTTTTTTCTTGGAATCCACCCTCTCCTATTATGCCTGAGTCAGACAAATTGGATATTTCTTTCAGAAGGAAATACTTTGTGAAGTGAGTGCATTTACTGAATAAAATCACCTCATTTTAATACAGATATATCATCTCAGTTATGAATTGCTGCTAAATTTTCAACTCATTGAAATGAAGTAGCACTTTATCCAAAAGATTGAACATTTCCCTATACAAACTGTGAAGTTTTCTTGTTATTTATATGTCATAGGCTGATTTTCTCCTGTCAAATTTCATATGCATTAATATACTGCCAGAGTAGATATGAAAGCAAGATCTCCTGATAGCCAGTTCCATGTTCTCCACAATGTACCATGTGGTGCTGTGTGAAATGTTCTGAGAACTGAAGTTCAGAATCTATCACAAAGTATGTGGCACAAAAGCCAAATAAGTCAGAGAATACATAAAACAAATGGAAATCATATAAATCGTAGCTTCTCAACTGGGGATGATTAGTCCCCTAGGGGCTATTTGTCAGATTCCTGGAGTCATTTTGATTGTCATGATTTGAAGAGTTGGGGACTTATGGGAATCTAATGGGTAGAGTCCAGGGATGCTGGCAAGCATCATGATCTGCACAAGACAATCACATGACGAGCAATTATCTGATCCATTACTCAAAAATTAAAAAAAAAGATTCCTACAAAAAAAGAAACAAGAAGCTAATATAAGCTTTCTTTTCAAGAAACTAAGATAAACTATTGGTATAAACAAATCAAGTTAGCATGTATATTGAAGTATTTTTAAAACAGTGGAATATGTAATTTGAGAAAGTAAACTCTCTACTTCTTATTTATCATTTTTTGTCCTTTATAATATTTCTCATTTGTTATCTTTTTTTTTTTTTTGGTACCGGAGATCAAACTTGGGACCTTGTGCTTGTGAGGCAGACAGCAGGACCACTGAGCTAATCCCCAGCCCACATATTTTAATCTTTTAATAAAATAAAGAAATTTTAAAACTTGTAAGAGTTGCTGATGGAGGAAGAGCAATAGAGGCAAAGGAGAGGGAATAGAAGAGAGAGGAAGGGAGGAGAAAGAGAGAACAATGGAGAACATAGAGTGAAAAGAATGATGGAAATAAAGTTGGCTTTCCACTCATGAGTTTTGCAGCTTTAGATTTCACCAACTGCCAAGCAAAAATGTTTTTCAAAAAAACTGTACCTGTATTGAACATGCACAGACTCTTTTCTTGTCATTATTCCCTAAACAATAGAGAACAGTGACTATTCACATGATATTGATTTAGGTGTATGTAGAGATTATTTAAAGTTTGACAGGATGATCATAGATCATATGCAAATACTACATTTTATAAAAGGAACTTGAGAACCCATAGATTTTGGTATATGGGGAATGATTTGGACATTTAGAGCTGATTGCATGAGTATCAGGTAAAGAAAAAGTGGAAGATGTAAAGCTAACATGAACCACCTGATTTTATATATGTATAGAAATAATTCCTTGGGTGGGCAAAGGTTTTCACCTATTTTCATTTTTGTAGATGATGGAGAATATTTCATCTATGTCACAATGCTTTCTTCATTGGGTAGCTATAAATTAAATATTATTAAATGATTTTACTGGAGGAAAAAAGGAACTGTAGTAAGAAGAAGCAAGATACATCATGTACAGGTACAAATTTCCTATGATGAATGTGATCATTATGTATGTTTAAAAAGAACCAATAAAAAAGAAAAAATAATAATGTCTTTCATGTTAAATTTTCCTCACAGAGAGGAAATGCATGTAAGTATGGTATGTTGGGTTCTTTGGTTCTCAGAGATAGGTATGTTCTATTTTTCATTTTTGTGTGGAGTTTGTGTCTAGGTTTTGAATAATTTATTTCATTTCTCTGAGGTAAAGTAAACATGTTTTCAAGTGCAACTTCAAATCAGATATGGCTTTATGCATTTCAAAAGCCCTCTTAGACTTCACCTCAAAACTATAAAGAATCAGAAGCAAAGAGATAAATTTAAATAGCAACAGTTATGTGGCACTTGTAAAATAAGTTTTGAATCCCAGGAACCATTCAGAGTATTTTACATAATTAATTTTTAATCCTCATATATGAAGTAGATAGTATTAGTATTGTATCTATTCAATACGTCAGGAAATTAAGGTACACTGAAGTTAAATGAATTGACAACAGTTCCACTGAACTACCATACAGGTTAGAATTTGGATTAACCTTCAGATAATCTGGTACCAAAGCTCACTGGTGCCTAATCACCATTATATATATGTTTAATTATATATATAATATATATTATATATATATATATTTGTTGTTAAATCATTCCTTATTTCAGGCAACTACATTTTCATGTGCCACTTCATGATATCTCAAGAGATAGCTTCAATATCTTTTTGGTAGTTGTATGGGTGGAAGCCAATGTTTTAATTATTCATTTTAAAAGTTCAAGAAATTATTTGAAAATTCTTTGGAAAGTACATGGGACAGATTCCTTGAGTAAACAGCAGAGAACATTGACTGATATTAAAAAGATATTTTCCTAACAATTATGTGTCATACTATTATTATTTAATAAAACAGTGCTTATTTATTTGGGCAACTCTTAATAGAGGGGCAGTTAGCTTGCTGGTATACCTTGGTACCCTTGTTGCTCTTATTTTCTGCCTTGAACATAGGCATTATGTCTGGAACCTCAGCAACTAAAGATGATGAAGTGATCTTGACTTTGAAAGCCACTCATTAAAACTGACAAAACAGAGAAGCTATATTGGATCTGCTTATCATGGGTTTGTCACATGAGCCTTGGATTAAAGCCTCTGGTCTTGTTTCTGTAAGACAAAAGCAATCTTCTTATTTCAACTATTAATATTGCCAAGCAATATTGGTATCAGGTAAATCTAGGCCTTGACACAGATATTAAAGAAAATAACATTTTTACCTTTTTCTTTCAACAGTAGGCTTATTTCTTTATTTTTTAAATAAATAAGATGCGAAGTATATGGCTGACCGAGCATGTGTTTATCTCCTCTCCTCTTAAATCTTATTGAAATTATTGAAAATTACACTAAGAGAAACAGACATGGGACACCATTGTGACAGGCCCTTGACATGAGGAATGAGGTATGGAACAGAGGAGATAGCCCTGAGCACCCTGGCTACAGCAGCTCGCATTTTCCATCTTCTGCTTAAGTTGTTTTACACAAAGTCTTGCTGGAGTCAGATGAGATATGATCCCCTACAGAGATAAAAAAACACACGAATGTGGTACCTTCTTTGAGACATAACTGACAGTGTTTCCTCTGAGACAGACCCTCAAAGTGCACCCCCAGGTATTAACTGAGCTCGGAGATCCACAGACTTCAGAGGGGGAGCCTCAGTTTTCCCCAGAAGATTTCAGACTTGCTTCCAGGTTGATTTCTGGGATGCGTTTTTCTTTTTTTTTCCATTAAGTTTATTGGTACATTTTAGGGTATACAGTACAGTTACGTTCATCATTGGGATCTTGTACCTTTACATGACATATGTTGATTCTTATTTTTTCCCCCTTCCCCTGCCCTTCCTTCACCCCCTCCATCCTTCCCTATTTGCAAAGACTTTGTTTCCATTTTTTCCTTTTCTTATCTTTTTCCTTTTCCTTTCTTTCCTTTCCCCTACCCCTCCTACTTCCCCTATGCCTTTAGACCTTTTCTTCTTATTTCACAATATCAGTTATCCATTTTGATCCTTATTTACACTTTTAGTTTTTTCACACCAGAGAAACTCTTTGGTATTTACACATGTGTGTCCTGTTAATTTCACTTAAGTGTAAGGCCTCAATGTGCATCCATTTAGTTAGAAATGTCTCTAGAAAAAAAATAAAGGTACAATAAATGTCTCTAGTTTCTCATTCTTTATGTCTGAATAGTACTCCATTTTATTAAAAAAACACATCTTCTTTATCCAGTCTCCAGTTGATGGGAAGTTGGGCTGTTTCCAAATTGTTTATAAGGATTTTCCCACTTGTTTTGGTTTTCTGAAATTTTCTTCTCCTCATCACAACTTGCCTTTTAGCAATGGTACCTGACCTGGTGTTCAGGCATAATAACAAAATATGACAAGGCATCAGTAGAGAGCTGTACATTTTTGTAACCTTTTGATGTGTTTTAATATGCCTGACTTAGATCTTACTGAAATAAAGCACTTTTCAAAGAGAGAAAAAAAACTGACAAAAATTCATGACTCTACTAAAAGCAAGAAAGAGAGTGGAGCAGGCTTTTTAAAGGGATCTTAGAAAAAAAACCAAGTAGGATAAATGTAGCTGATGGAGAGGTTGGACACAGGTATGGTTACTGTACACGGTCAGGGAAAGCTGCTGTGGTGTTGTAGCAATTGTTCAGAAAGGCCTCTGAGAACCTCTGAGTTCAGGGTCCCGGGATACAGGAAGCGACTGTTGTGTTGTTTTCTGAGCTGACAGACTCTTAAACTGGGAGTCATCATTTGCTGCTATCTGATCTCTCAGTAAAACTTGTCAACTGCAGCTGACAAACATCCAGCTTCTAATCAATGTTAACCCCCACGCCCCCAGCTGCTGGCATCATTCTTTCCTGAATTACTGTACCTGATGTCTCGCCTCTGTTGCAAACCCTTCAGTGTCTTTGCCTCTGCCTCAGTCAATGTGCTCACCGGTGTAGGCTGGAAGGCTCCCATTAGGCTCACCAGCGGTCCCCTACGACTCCTCCCATCCCCTTTCCACCTTTCTGGCAGCCTCTCTCCTCCCTCGCCGGAGTCACCTCCCTGCAGCCACTCAGCAACCTTACTCTTCTCGGTGAGCCCAGCCACTCCCACACCGCAGTCTGTGCCCTGACTGCTCCTTACAGGAGAATTTAAAGACTAGAAAAGAAAAGAATGATGGGCTGGTGATTTAGCTCAGTGGTTTCACCGCCTGCTGTGCAAGCACAAGAACCAAGAACCTTAGTTCGATCCCCAGCACCAAAAAAAAAAAAAAAAAAAAAAAAGGAAAAGAATGAAACTAGGAGAATTGGGGGAGAGTGCTGAAATTTTAAATAAAATAGCTAGGAAAGACCTTACAGAGAAGATATTTGAGGAAGTACTTAAAGGATACGTAGTTCCTTCACTGCCTTCAAGTCTGTCTCCACAGGTCTCCTCTGTAAAGATTTTAACTACTTTATCTAGAACTTTAACACACTTCCCTGAATTTCTCTGTCTTCTTGCCACATTCTATTTTCCTTCTTAATATTTAAATGCCTCCATTATAATGTTAAATAAATAATATACTGTAATTATATATTATGAAATGACTACATAAATTTATTATAATAAATCATGAACATACTATGTATTTATCTTATTTGTATCTCACAAGAATATAAGCTCTGGAGGCCATATGCTTAAGTGAAATAAACAGGACACACGTGTAAATACCAAATAGTTTCTCTGGTATGAGAAACTAAAAGTGTAAATAAGGATCAAAAATATATAATTGATAATGTGAAATACAAAGAAAAGGTCTAAAAGGGTAGGGGAATTGGAAGGGCAGGGGAAAGGAAAGAAGGGAAAGGAAAAAATATGAGAAAAGTAAAAAATGAAAACAAAGTCTTTGTAAATAGAGAAGGGTGGAGTGGTTGAAGGGAGGGAAGGGGAATGGGGAAAAGATAAGAACCAAGATACATCAAATAAAGGTACAAATTCAAAATGATGAATGTAACTGTATTATATACCTAAAATCTACCAATAAACTTAATGGAAAAAAATGTAAGCTCCTTGAAGTCAGAGACTGTTTGTATTTTGATTTTTATATGTATTGTCCAGTTTTTATCACCTGAAACAGAAACTGACCCATGATAGGAGAACTAAAAAAAAAATTTTATGAGTGTAAATAATATAGATGGCTTTTGAGCCAAGTGAACTTCCCATTCCTGTTTCTTAGGGTTGTTGAAAGTAGACTGCGTGTTTCTGAACTGTCAAGGTATCTTTTTTTGTTGTTATTTTAAGGTGAATGATTTGCTTAGGAGAGATCCTGGATAGATGTAGAGACTCACAAAAGAGAAAGAGAGAGAGGGAGAGACAGAGAGAGAGATAATTATGTTTTCTTCCTAATCTCCATAATAGGCATTCAGAAAAATAGAAAATACAGCTCCACTGTGAAATGGGAATAAATAAGAATTATCTCCAGGGTGAAGTCTTTTTTACTTCAAACTTTATAGCAAAGGGTATGTTTAGAATAATGAAATTAGATTTCCAGGTTGGTAATTATAAGGAATCCAGAGGGAAAGGAGAAACAGAGGCCCAGCGCCATTTTCAGTCCAACTAGACAAGAGCTAACATTTTCTTACCACCCTTCCCCACACAATGAGCATCAGACAAAGAGGAATGGAGGCTGAGCAGTTGTGCATGAGAGAGAAAGCAGGAGAAAATGACATGACTGTAGATAAAAGAGAGCTGCAAAGAATTCTTCATGTGAGTAAAAAGCTCATTCAGAAATATAAAACCTTAGTTTTTATCTGTTATAAATTAAATGTTACTTGACTAGAATCAGGAAATACATCTCATTTATTTCTGAAAAGCAATGAGAATAGAGCAGAAAGAGGAATCACAAGTGTGCACCACATATACATTGAAGAAACGAATACTATTCTATCAGACCTCTCAGAATCAATTGCTCTTGCAGTAAAAAAGTAGAATTGAAGAGTTACCAAAATTCAAGAAATACATTTCTTGAAAATACTATTTTTTTTTACTAATCTCTACACTTGATTTTAGTCAAAAGGCCTAGAAGTGATTATTTATACTAATCTCTAAATATGGAAAGGTCTTGAAAACTATTAAAAAGTAAGTTAATACAGTTATTTACGTGTTTGAATGAGTTTAAAGTATGAAATTTAGTCAATAGTTCATGGAATTCTCAATATCTCACTAAATAACAAAATAAAAGTATCATTTTGGACCATACTTGTAGGAATGGAAGGACTGGGCAGAACAAACCAAGTGAGAAGACATGGAAGCATTACATATCAACATTGGAGTTGATGTGTAGAAATAGATTCATACAGTGCTGTGTGTGCATGACAAGCTCCAGCGCCTGGAAGTTGGCTCACTGATTGGGAAATGCAGAGGCTACAGATTCCCCCTGCCTGACACTTCATCCCATACACTACCAGCCATATTCCGTATTGGGCCCTCCTAAGCCCTTATCCTAAGGGAGAGTCACGGATGGATTAAATGCTGACATCACAGAAAACTCTACCTCTTGCAGTTAAATTTTAGAGATTTTAAAATGTGATTTTTATGGCATTATTTCTGTCCTAGAGCTATATTTCAACATTATTTTGAAGTTGCTGATTGTTAATGTACGTAAGTCATAGATAACGCGAGTCTTCAGGAAACACATGTGAATGAGAGGTGACACTGAAACTGCTGCCTCCTCTAAAGCAGTCCATTCTTGCTTTTCCCTGAAGAACAAATTTCAACTAATTCCATACTTCTACTGTCTTCTTAAGAAAAATGGTATACAAACTTTTGTTCTGCATTTATCCTGCCTTTTAAATTTTTCCCTGAAAATCTGAGTGGGAAACCAAGGCACTAAGTTTGTGTTCTAAATGAATGAATTGACTTGACCCATGCCTTGTTGAACTAGCAGTTATATACTGTTACATACTTTAAAAAATTATCAAATATATAAATATTAGTACCACTAGAAAGCAGTTTCTGTTCCTAAAGAAATATGAAAAAAGTGGCCATTATTAATATACAGATACTTGGTGAATGTCTTTTACCAGAAAGGACTCAAGGAATATGGCAATTAGAGATTTTGTTATTTTCACTCCTTTCTAATAGAGTAATATATAATTAGTTGTATGTGAATGTATAATCATACATGTAGGCTACTTGGGTACTTTTGTTGTTTTTTGTATGGAAATTACCAATCTCTGAAAATAGACTTGGGTTAAGCTTATGTGTATTTTGCACTTTTATTTTAAAGCATTGCTCTCTAAAGGAGTTTGACTTTCAACTTCACTGGTATATTTTCTTACCTTGTAACTATTTCTTGCTAATTTTTGCAGTTTTGTTTTTGTTCGCTTTTGGACAGTTAAGATGCTTACTGTTAGGAGGACTAGTTAGTCCTTTAGGTATTTGCCTTTACCCCAAGATTACTTATTCATAGTTTCTTTCCTAGTCATATAACTGACCTTTCTCCTTTGCATTATGTCAAGAACCCACCTCAAGGGAACAGGATCAGAGGCACAAATAAAGAAAAATATGTATTTTTCAATGATATTATAATAGATGTCCTATTATCCTCAATACATCTTAAGGAGCAATGTGGAAATAAAGGTCAGAAATTACTACCCATTTAAATTTTTGCTCCTGTAATGAAAATCTACCACCTGAATTCACAATTGAAGGGATATTTTTAATAAAAATGTAACTAGTTAATTTAAGAAAAGGACTTCAGTAGTAGGCTATCAGGTATAGGAGGAGGGTGGGGACATGGAAGGGGACAAACCACACAAAGGTAGTCAGTCAGCCAGTAAACAAAGCTTTTAAGCATAGAAACAAACAATTTGTGAACACAGAGTATTATGCTATTTAAAGTTAGGATTTTTTACTGCACTTGATATGGCATAATATCCACTATTGTCCCCACATCTTTTGTAATCATTTTTAACAGAAAATTGCCTTGTATAAGAATCAGTCAGAAAATCAGTAAAAGAGACTGCTTTTTAAAAAACAGACAATGAGAAGAAGAGAGACAGACAAGAAAGAAAGATTTGAGTGTGACTGAGCATAGCCAATAGGAGGATCTTAGATGAAAAAGTTAATAGAGGGAATAGCAAGTGTTTGCGAATGGGAAATTATATTTCTCTATGTACAGTGGGGCATTGAGGCACTATATCAAGTTTTTTTTTTGGGTACCGGGATCGAACTCGGGTCCTTGGGCTTGAGCGGCAGGCAACGAAACCACTGAGCTAAATCCCTGACCCTTATATCAAGTTATTAGAGAGTGAGCCATATTGGAACCTTTTATTATTTATTTTCTTAAGTTCTTTTATTGGTACATTTTAGGTATACAATTCATTTACATTTATCATTGGGTGTTTGTACCTGTGCATGATGTATCTTGCTTCTTATTTTTTCTCCATTACCCGTGCACCCTTCCCTATTTACACAGACATCATTTCCATTTTTTTTTTTTCTTTTCTCGTAGTTTTTCCTTTCCCATCTTTCCTTTCCCTTTCCCCTCGCTTCACCCCTAGGTCTTTGGACCTTTTTTCCTATTTCAAATTATCAATTATTCATTTTAATCATTTTAACCCTTATTTACACTATCAGTTTCTCACACTGGAGAAACTATTCAGTATTTACACATGTGTGTCCTGTTTATTTCACTTAAAAGTATGGACTTGATTTGCATCCATTTAGCTATAAATGACTCTAGTCTTTCATTCTTTATGGCTGGGTAGCACTCCATTTTATAAAAAAACCGCATCTTCTTTCCAGTTTCCAGTTGATGGGCACTTGGGCTGTTTCCAAGCTTTAGTTATTACAAACTGTGCTGCTATGAACATGGGTGCACATATATTGCTGTGGTATGATTATTTTAATTCTTTGGGGAAGATACCCAGCAGGGGAATAGCTGGGTCAAATGGGACCTCTAGTCCTAGTTTTTGAGGTATCTCCATACTGATTTCCACAGTGGTTGCACCAGTCTGCACTCCCACCAAAAATGGAGAAGGGTTTCTTTCTCCCCA
>NW_004624837.1:6477174-6489978 GCF_000247695.1 Heterocephalus glaber | reverse complement strand
ATCTCAACCTGATTAAGGCTATCTATGAAAAACCTACAGCCAACATTATACTAAATGATCAAAAACTGAAAACTTTCATGCTAAAATCAGGAACAAGAAAAGGATGCTCACTATCACCACTTCTGTTCAATATAGTTCTGGAAACATTAGTCACAGCAATTAGAAAAGAGAAAGAAATAAAAGGAATAAAGATGGGAAAGGTAGAAGTTAAACTGTCATTATTTGCTGATGATATGATACTTTACATGGAGCCTTTTATTATAAGATTTTGTTGAAATTATGTTGTAAATGTACATTTTTGCATCTGGAATTTAGCCATGGGAAAAAAAATGTTTTTGCACTTACTAACCAAAAGAGAGTATTGGAATGATTAAATCAAATTGGCAAACAAGCCAATAATTTCCTAAGCAACTTGAAACAATTAAAATGTAATATAAAATCAAGGAGAAAGAAAAAAGACAGAAGAAAAGAAGAACAAGGATAATACATTAAAACTGCAAAATAAACAACTGACATTAGGACCAAAAATTTGAAGAAAACCCTTAATGATGGAAAGATTAACTGAAAGAAGTGAAAATTATGGAAGAGGATCTGCTTGCAAAAGTTAGAATGCTTATGTGATGATCAAAACTCAGAGAATTAAAAGCTAGAAGAAGGCAGGAACCAGCATTCTTCTCAAATGACATCTTGAGAGATTACATTATAAGTGCTTTGGCTAATTGGTTCTTAACTGTCTCTTTTCCCCATTGTGGGACAATAGTAGTTCTATTAGTCACTTTCTCATCACAGGGAAAAAAACACCTGATACTTGCAACATAAAAGAAAAGAGGCTTATTTTGGCTTATAGTTTCTGTAGGTATATTCCATGGCAGGCTGTTTCCAAGCCAGAAACAGCTTGTTGGAAGGACTTGAAGTAGGACAGATGTTCACTGTATGGGGGCCAGGAAGCAGAGAGTGAGGGGCAGAGAGAGGGGCAAGAAGACATCTTTCCATGTTCTGTCCCTAGTTACTGGCCCCTTCTGACTAGGCTCCACCTCTGAACATGAGACTTATAGAGTACATTTTAGTTCTAAAACGTAGCATTGCTCCCCTGGTCTCTACAAGCCTCATGTCCATCTAGTCCATCTCTAAGAATCACCAAATTCTTGCAATTCCAGCATTGCTGGAAAGTTCAAATCCAAATTTTCCTCTGACAGTCAAGACAAACACTTGGCTGTGAGCCCCTATAAAAATCAAAGCAAAAAGTAAACACTTCCAACATGTACTGGCATAGGGTAAACATCCTAAGCCAAAATGGAAGAATAATGGAATAGAGTCACATTGGACCAAAACCCAGCAATGAAAACATGAAATATTTTAAGTATATGTCCACCATTAGGTTATGCTGAGATGTGAGCTCCACAAAGCATAGGCAGTTCCACATCTATGGCCTTTTTGGTTGCAGCCTAGAAGGGCTCTTTCTTGGGCTGGGTTTGCTCAGTGTTAGCAGTTTTCCTTATTCCTGGAATCTCCAAATTTCTGCACTCTCCACTGTGCCTTAGGTTTTACTCTTATAGCTTCATCTATTGCCCTGTCAGGGATGAACTGCCTGGGTCCCCAGATCTTCTTCTGCAATCTGGGTTAAAACCTCTTTGATCCTAGAATGCTTGCATTTTCCATACCTAAAAAAATCAGCAAAATATGGATAATACCAAAGTCTGTTGCCAGCTTAACCAGTAGCTGAGTCCCCTCAGATCACCACTGCAGTGGCTTCTCCGTGTCTGGGTTGCTGAGCTCAGGGTAATATGGCCATAAGCCTGTGTAGCCCTGAATGAGCAGCGTGCACTGGGGCTCCTTTCTTAAAGCAAACTCTTTTAAATGGGTTTACCCTTTTCCATTCTTGAATCTGCAAAGAGTAAGATCTGGCAAATTCCTAAGATATCTTTAAGCCATCTATACTATTGCCCTCATTCAAAATATTTGGCTTATTTTACATGCTAATCTTTTCAGCAACCGTTCTCTCTTTTGCTCCAACTTTGAATGGACTTCCTTTCTGGTGAA
This sequence comes from Heterocephalus glaber, assembly GCF_000247695.1. Next base: position 6,487,938 of record NW_004624837.1, on the reverse strand, counting down.
TCTACAAACTTTTCAAATTTTTCACTTCTGCTATTTGATCCTAATTCTCACTGTAGATATACCTAAAAGCAGCCAGCATTAGCCACACCACAGCCTGAATGTTGGGATGGCTGCAAATTTCCTCCACCAGATCAATTATAACCCCATCTTTAAAATTCAGACTCATATCATCTTAGGACATTGAAAAATATATACAAATTCCTTACCAGAGTGGAACATGCATGTCTTCTAGTCCATTTTTCTAACAAAATCATTATTCCCATCTGAAACCTCATGAACTTTGACTGTATTATCCACATTCCTATCACTTAGGTCTTCTGAGTTTTACTAGAATCTTTGACCAAACTTGATTACAGCACTCCAGGGATTCTTGTCTACCCCACATCTCTAAACCTTTCCAAACTCCTTCTGCTAACTAGTTCTGAAGGCTTCTAAACCACATGGTCAGGTACAGTTATAACAGTGATCCTACTCTTGGTACCAAATTACATGTATTAGTCATTTCCTCATTGCTGGGACAAAATTCCCAACACCTGCATCATAAAGGAAGAGAGGTTTACTTTTACTCACAGTTTCAGTGGGTTCAGTCCATGATCTGATAGCTCAAAGGCACCAGTGGTATGGTGGAAGGGCCTGGTGTAAGACAGGCACTGCACCCTGGAAACTAAGAGTGAGAGGAGGACCCTGGGGCAAGAACACACCTTTTCTGTTCATGTCCTCAGTGACCTGCCCCTTCAAACCAGGCATATCTGCCAAACATGAGACATTTTTGGGCCATTTTAGATTTAACCCATAAGGGTAGTTAAGACAGTCATTGGTCTGAAGAAAAGTGCAATGCATGTGATACGAAATGTGGCAATGATCTGCTTTGAGGTTAATGCTGATATTTCTCCTTCTCCAACAGGACATTGAAATAATCCCACAGAGGTCAGAGTTCACAGTTATTAGAGTCAGACACACTGAACAGAAAATTTTCCCAAGGGAACAAACTACTAAGTCTAAATACTGAAGGAAATCCAGTATTTTGGAACAGAGGCCCAAATTTAAAAACAAGATGGAACAAAAATTACGATAGAAATAGCATCAAAGCAATAAAGTTAATCAAGTTAAGTAAAGGATAATGTGAAATAGATTTATTATATTCAGAGAGATTAGATTATGCCCTAAATAAAAACCTCACAGGACATAGAATATAGAAAAGCAGTATTGAACAAAAGCAATATTTTTTTTTGTTGTTACTGGGGATTGAACTCAGGACCTTGTGCTTTCAAGGCAGGTGATGGAACCACTGAGCTAAATCCCCAGTCTGAGCAAAAACAATATTATGAAAGAGAAAGGAAATGATGCAGAAATGAAGGGAGGAAAGAAAAGAAAGAAAAAGGGAGGAGCAAAGGAAAAAGTGAGAATAGGAAGGTGGGAGGGAGAGAAAATGAAGGAGGGAAGGGAGAAATAAAACATATTGCTCTGGAAAATTGCAGAAAGAAATGCATGGAGACACAGAATTTGGGTAAAATAATACTAGTTTTACTTGCAAGCAGGCGGGACCACCAGAAACTGGTCTGGTTAGTGCCCGCTCCAATGCTTTGTTCTGCTTTCTCTTTTATACCTTCGTTAGTCATTATCTCATCCCTAGTAGTCTTTGATGAGCAAACAAAATTCCAGTTTCTGCTTAATGGTTAGACATAGGTGGTTTCTATCACTGATTACAGGCACAAACACATGACAGTTAAGCAAATATATCACAAATTTACCCAAGCTTTGCAACTTTGTTTTTCAGAGTTAAGATGTTATCTATAGTAGAGGTACAGATCAAAGGAGCTACATAACCTTCACTTTAAAGAACAAAAGCAAAGGGCTAAGGCAAGTTTTTAAAGGGATACACTACCTATTTTCTTTTACAACTACTTTAATAGTTAATCTACTAACAGTCTAAAACTTTTTCCCCATCAATATGAAACTAACACCTTAGGACCTAGGAGGTGTCAAGGTAGGAGTTGAGGCTTAATGGAAAAGGAAGGAGTGCAAATGAAGTGTGTTGTGTCCTAGTTTGTAAAAACACACAGTGTATAATATCTAACCTTCAAAGATTAAGAAATGTTTTGCTGTCCTTTGTTACTGTCTTTATTTTTTCCTTTTTAAAACAAAATTGCTTTTCCATCAGACTCCTAGAAGACCATAATCCATAATCTACATATGTATAAGGATTGAGTCTGTTTGTTGTAATGCTATACATTCAACTCCTATTATAGTGCTTAATGTATAATCAGATATTTGTATAAGTAATGTGTGAAGGTTGACTTTCTAATCTTTTAAAAAATTCTTCTATTCTTATCTCTCCTTTGAATCGAGCTTCACATCTCTATCAAAATTACTTTATAAAAGTTTAAATTCAATCACCCATCTTCTTGATAATATTTGCTAGTAGCTGGAAGATAATAATTTACTTCTCTAGATCCAAATCACCACAGTTCTTGAAAAAATTTTCTATGACTTGTTACTAACTACAACACACAGTGCACCCTCTAACATGGCATATGTGCTTTTGTGATTTGTCTTCTGTTTATTTTTCCATATTTTCAAGTGAGTCCCATTCATGGTGTAGGAAACTAAAACATACCACTTTTGTAAAATATGCCTCATTTGCAGGCTTATTTTGTATAGATAATCTTGAGAAATAGTAGATATAGAAGAAGCTCTGAAAACAGATTATCCTTTCCTAAAGAAAATTTATATTTATTGGGGCTAGTGCAGTGGTGCATGATTGTGACCCCAGCACTAGGGAGGCTGAGGTAGGAGGATTGCCATGAGTTCAAGGTCAGCCTGGGTTAGGTAGTAAGCTCATGGCCAACCTGAACCACATAGCAGACTATCTCAAAAAAAAAAAAAAAAAAAAGGAAAGAAAAGAAAATTTTCCTTTGTAAGAGTTTTCCTCATGCTGTACCAGGAAGTGAAAGTTCACTCCAAATCCCCAAAGACTTCTATCAACAGAGAAGGTAATGAATTCTATACCACAAACCTTATCCTCATTTACTGAGCTTTCACAGATCCCTCCCATAACTTGGTGTCTGCCACTCTTTTCTTTTTTTGCCTTTAGCTGTAGATGATATTTAGCTCAGAATCTAAGTCATCTTTTTGAGAGTAATTCATTTCCCTTGGCATTTCACCCGATTATATAAGCTATACATATTAACAAACTTCTGCTTATGTTTTCCTTGTTAATCTGTTTTTCTTACAGAGGTTGAAGCTGAGAATTTAGAAGGGTAGAGGGAAATTATTTTTCTTCCTTAGAAAGGCATCCTATTGGGAACTTCCAGAAAACTACAGATATCAACTATTTTCCCAAAATATTCTCTCTCATCTTTATTTATTTTTGCCTAACTTTTATCCCCTCAACTTAATTAACTGGAAAATACTACATTATTTTTTAGGACTTAATTTAATGTCCTTCATTAAAACTTCCTAGAACTGACAAAATAAAAGAGTTGTTTAAAAGATGTGATAAATGTTTAAATAAAACATATTACAGTAAAAGACACATTGACATTAATCCACTTCAAAATATTCTTTCTTACTTCAAACACACTATTCCATCTTTATTGCCACTTTCTGAAGCAGTTCTGGAGATCCTCTTTTGTGTTTTTATGAAGTATGATAAAAAAATTCAGTTAATGCTGCTGCTGAGTGCAATCCAGCAAAAAGGCAGGCTCATAAATACATTATGAGCACTTTGTCTATTCTATTCAAGTGATTTTAAACCATGCAACTTCTGGCTTTTCCTTAAAGTCAAAGTCATCATGAAAGGTAAATTTTGGATTTTATTCAAGATGTTGACACTAAAAACACTCACAAAAGAAGACTTCCAGAATTGCTCCAGAAAGTGTCCACAATGATAAGTGCTTTGGAAGTGCGGGAGGGTGGGATTTGAGAGCAGCTAATGGCAATGTGTCTTTTACTGTAATGATTTTAAAAAAATTAAACATTCACCATTTTGTTCAATCTCACATTATCTTTACATGTTCATATATCTTTAAAGATTAAATATGGATTTAAAATCAGAAAAGTATGGATTAATATTCAGTATATAATTTTATTTGATCACACAATTTTTTATTCAACTTCTTCATTTAAAAAGTGAGTAAGAGTTTCTGTGAGAATTAAAATGAAACAAAATGTTCACAGGTGTCAGACAATAATTCTCAGGAAACATTATATTTTATTCTAGGGCTATATTATGACACTTTCACATTGTACACTGTTTATTTAAAAATAGACACCAAAAAGAGAAAAATTTCACAAGCCCCTGAGCCTTTTATTTATGTATATGTCTCTTGTGCATTGCTCACACTTTTAGAATTCACAGACTACATTCAAAAATATTTGCTCATTGTTTTATTTTTATTTTTATTCTAGAATTACTGTAATTTACTAAACATCAAATTTTATAGAGTCAATTAGAATGGCCACACACTTTTGATAAATTCTTATCAAATTAAAAAATTAAAACCATTATTTCATTGCAAGTACCATAACATACTCTTCGAGAAAGTTAAATCTTTATTCAAAACATCAGTGTATCAGTTTTCCTATCACTAGGACACAATACTTGATATCCACAACTTAAAGGGTTAATTTGACTTAGTTTCAGGGTTTTCATCCGTGGTCAGCTGGCTCCAAGGCGGGGACATCCTTGTTGAAGAACATGTTGGAGCTAAGCTGCTCACATCATGGTGGCCAGGAAGCACAGTAGAGCAACAGCATGAGAGAGAAAAAGACAAGAAACCAGATATAGTATCTGATGTCACACTCTAGGATCCACTCAGACACAACCAGAAATGTGCTGTATTAATCCTTTGGGTTAATTAGGTTGAAATTCTACTATTGTATATAGACATGTACATAGATGTTAGTCAGTGAAGGATTACTTGTTTGTAACACAAGGTTTGTTGGCTCTAAATTTATCTAGCCTTTGTAGAGTTCTGTGTGTCTTCATATAGTGGATTGGACTTAGAATATAAACCTAATTGAAATTGTTGCCTGAGAGCCTCCATTTAAATGGTTCAATTATCTACTATAATGTTGATATATTATCACAACAAACAATGCTGAGCAATACATACAAACACCTTTGAAATTTCTTATATCTTACAGTTGATACTGAGCTGGTAGAGTCCTCAAATTTTCCCCACTGTTTTCTTTGTCCTTATCAAGAAATCCAGAATGCCTTAACTGCCTTGTGACTTGGCCAAGCTGCATGTCTTTGCCCATGCGCTTGTATTCAAGCCTGGGTTCTGAACATTCCTGGAATTGATAATGCTATACAGACTGTGGCCCAAGACAATGAAAGAAATTAACAGGTCCTGAGACAAATGGCTTAAACCCTCATATACTTCATACTTAACCCCTCTTGTAGACATAACTTGGTAGAACATCTCTTTAGGATTGCTATAGCCCCCTGTAGAAATAAATCTCTGTAATAAATATTCTGAATTGATCACTCTGACTGTTAACCCTTATTTCTCTAGAATCCCTATAGGCCTGCCTCTAGATATTTCAGGGTACCACATTATGGGAGCCTGGTTTGGGGACAACTATAGTCATGGGATCTGGTAGGATAAAACAAGACTGCAAGTTATTTTGTGTAGCTGAAATTGATATTGGCATGCCTATGAAAAATAATTTTCTCGCATTCAGTGAATTTTGCTTGCTTAACAAAAGTCAGTATTCGTTATTCTGATTTGTCCTCTGTTCAGCCTCAGGAGTAAATGAGCACAGGTGAAGACTTGGAAAACATAGGTACAAAACTGCTCCCTGGGATTCCTGTAAGTGCCAACCTGACTGAATAGAACTGTGTATTTGTATTTGAGATGTGGATTACTCTTCAACAGAGGTTAGTGGGTAAAATGTGGATGTTAAAAGGTCAGAACTTTTATCCATTAAGCCATCAAACTTTTTTTCTATAATAAGAGTAGATGAAAGGTTTTAACTTGAATCTCAAATGTAAAGTTCACCAGAAAGATCATATCTCAGATTCAAAGAACAAGGCGAAAATACCTTTGTCATTTTATGTTTCAGAATCCAGTGGACTAAATGTCAGAACAGAATGACAGAGTATCAAATCTTGGATCATGCCACCAAAAGCTAGAAGATATGGCAATTTTCAGCTTTCTGAGTTCAAATAATATTCATAAATAAGGTGTACAGTTTGACTCTGATTTCTTTAATACTGACATGAGTTTTCATTTTCTTGTACCATGTTTATTTCTAATTATATTCAACGATGTTATTTCTATTGTATAATATGTCATACATTGAAGAAGTCAAGCAACTGTTGTTAAATACCTAAGCAGTAATTAATTGCTCACTTGAAATGATGAAAATGAAAAAAAGGTTTGATTTAATTGTTCTTATGAAGTATTATGTATGAGACACTTACAGTTTGCATAGATATTTATAGTTCTTTTATTAAAATGTAACATACAAATATTTTCTAAGACATTACCAACCTATTGTGTTCATTATTTTCCTCCTAAGTGACAGCACTGGCTTCTCTTTACTGTCTTTTATCTTTTTAAATATTGTTTTATTAAATTTAAAATATTTATAGAACAAGAAGAGGCAAAATGACACTAGGAGGTTTTTCTGAGACTATCTCCCATATATTGCAAGATTGGTTATGTTTTCTCATAAGAACTATTCATTTTCACAATTGTGTGACTTTAGGAAATAGAGAATTCTTCTAACACTGAATAAAATAATTAAATTGAACAACAACACAGTAACAAGAACAAAAACTCATTTCTCTTACCTAATGAAATGATCGGGCAAACAAAAGAGAAACACATTGTGTCATTATATTCACCATATTTCATACTTATATAACTCAGCATATGGTTCAATGCTGTTTTCTTAGGAAAATATATAAGATGGTTTCAAGGTTTTATGAGTTGAATTGTTTTAGTTATACATTATTCACTTCAAGACCTCCCTCTGCAATGGTGTTCATATCATTACTATATTAACACCTATATAGATAGTCAATTCAGCAGCCTAATCTCTTAGTTGCTAGCATCTTTATTTACATAATGTTCTCACTGGATCTTACCTATCCCACCAATGTCATATTCTACTCTCAATGATGATCAATGACCGTGATGTCCTACTCTTTTTTTAAAAAATTCTTTTATTGGTACATTTCTTTTTATCTTATTTCTGCTATTATTACTACTTACTTTTAAAGTTCTCCTAATCATCCACTGACATTCACTCTCCTTCAGTTTTTATTTCTAACCATAAACAGATTAATTTCACTGAAATTAACATTCAAAAAAGCACTCCTTTTTAAAGTGTAAGGTTGACTTGTAAGAAATGATTAAAAGCCAACTTTGGTTTTTTCTTACACTTTCCATTTAAGACTATTATCTATTTTGAATGCCAACATGAAGCAGTTCCATGAATTTTCAGTTCATTATTTGGAACTAGAATAACCTTGACAGACCTGGGGTTTCCCTACCTTCCAAGACCACCTCAAATCAGAGATCAAAATGAACAAATATGCAGTAAAAATCCCATATTAACAATATACCTGCTCCACAGTTGTAGTAGTCACAGTCTTTGAGAGAAACAGAACCCACAGAAGTATTTATTCGAAGGAATTGTCTCATGGTTATGGAGGCTGACAAGCACCAAGTCTGCAGGGTGAGTTGGAAAATAAAGACCCAGTGGTGCAACTCCAACCTGAAAGTTTGTGTGCTCAAGATCTGATAAAAGGCAATAATTCAGTTCAAAGAAGAGTCTAGCAATACAAAAACATCAACGTTTCAGCTCAAGAAAGTTAGGCAGAAGTTCTCTTTTAGACTTTCTGTTCTAGACTGGTCTTCCATTTGGCATGATCTACATTAGAAGGGCAATTTGGTTTACTCATTCAAGTTTATTAGTTCAAATGTTAACTTCATTCAGAAACACCATCACAGACACACTCAGAGAAGTCTTTGACCAAATGTCTGGAAGTCTATCAATCAATCAAATTGAATCATAAAATTAATCACCATGTCAGTATTGATAAGTAATTCAGAAGGGTAAGATTGGCAAAGTTATTCTCTTCCTTGTTGTTCTTCCTCAGCTAACTGGCGAATTCATTTCTGTGACCTTCTCTTGGTTGAGAGAGTGACTCAGGATAAGGGAGATGAGAATATTCTTAATTAAGTCAGCACATTCCTCAACTGTCTCTACCCTCTCATAGCCTGACAGATGTTTCAGTCTGATGCTCTCTCTTAATGAGCACTTTTATGGGCTCCTCATAGAGCCACAATATTGCTGATCCATTTTTTCCCCTCTGCAAGCTTCAGAGAACTAATGGCACATTTCCAGTTTATTTTCCTGCTTTTGTCCTAGGTTGCTCCTTTGGAGATGGTCTAGGATCTGGCAGTATCTGCTATGTCTCCTATATTGTCTGTGAGAAATACTGATGTATTCTTTGAGTCACCTCTGAGAATGAAAGGTGATTCCAAAGCTACAGTAATTCACTTTTGGGTTATTTCCCAAGTAAGTTGTAGGCTCAATTCTGTGTTGTTCTTCAGAGTCTTCAGTAAGGACCAAATTTCCAGCCTACTCTCTTTTCTCAAAGTAGAGGAAACACACATTGATCTCCGTAACTCACTTAAAGACTGATCTCACTATACTCGAGGTGAAGGAACTTCTCTACCATGGAGGAATTGCTAGTAGTGAAATGAGACTTATAGAATAATTTTATCCTAATATATTCTTCTGAAGAAATCCCTTCTTCAAAATGTTTCTTCCTTCCCTGTACTAGTTTCCTATTCTTAATCTGGATGGTAGTTATTTAACTGCCAACTTGAAACTTAGATACTTAACACATACATGAAACTTCACAAAGTCAAAAAGTGTTTCCCAAAGTATATAGTATGGTAGGCAGAATTCTAAGATGATTTTTGAAATTCTTATTATTTTGTATGTGCAGGCATGCATGTGTATTCATGCACATCATAATGATGCTTCATCAATGACAGACTGCGTGCACGATGGTGGTTCCAAAAGATTTTATCACCCAGCAACATCATAGTCATGTTAGTTTGTGTAAGTATAATCTATGATGTTTCCAATGACCAAATCAGCTAATAAGGCGTTTCTCAGAATGCATCCCCATAACTAAGTGACAAATAACTCTGTGTCTGTGCACATCTCTTTCTTTTAATTAGCTGTTTTTGATCTGTAAATGTGATGGAATAGCACTCTTGTGACTATGATACCATCTGTGACAGAGGAGATCTAAGCGATACAATTAAGATCTTTAATTAGTCATCTTTGAGTTAATCAAAAGGTATGCTATCCTGAGTGGTCACGATCTAATCCAGTGTATTATTAAAAGAGACAAGAGACAGAGGAGGTGAGCTGCTCCCAATGCACAAGAGGAGGCTTCTGGACTGCCTTACTGCCCCCACCCCATGAGCACAGAGGAGGTGAGCCACCCAGGCACCAGCAGCACACCCTCACCCCCCGTTGAAATGAGAAGACATGAAACAAGTTTCAAAACCAGACTTCCAGATCACCTAAAACAACCCCAAAGGGAAACGAGATGGAACATTGTGATACTCAACCACCTGGACTCCATGAACTGGCAACAAAAGAGGATCTGGGAAAAATGAAATCAGAAATAATTACTCAGATAACAACAGAAATTGTGCTCATAGTGCAAGACATGATTAATAAATCTAGAGAGGACACAGATTAAAAAAAATTGAGGAGCTGAGGAACATGATGGAATCCCAACATAGGAAACAAATGGAATCCATAAAACATATGCAAACAGATTTCCAGGAGATTAAAAACTCCATCAAAAGTCTGCACAGCAGAATGAACCAATGTGAGGACAGAATTTCAGATATAGAAGATAAGATTGCAATTAGAGACCAGGAAAATAAATATTTCTTTAAAATTGTAAGCAACCATGAGAAATCAATCCAGCAGCTGCTAGATGATGTGAAGTAAAATAACGTAAGACTGATTGGAGTCAATGAAGTAACAGGAGAGAGTGCAGATGACATAAAAAACTGTTCACAGAAGTGATGAGAGAAAACTTCCCAAGGAGGAGAAAAGAACTTGACATAGAGATAAGGGAGGCATATAGGACTCTAAATAGCCTTGATCAAAAAAATCTACACATAGGCATATAATAGTTAAGATAATAGTTAAGATTCCAGAAACCCAACAGGAGATGAAAATTCTACAGGCAGTTAGAGAAAAGAAACAAATCACATACAAAGGAAAGCCCATCAGAATCACAGCCGACCTTTCAATGCAAACCCTCAAGGCAAGAAAAGCTTGGAGTGATGTATTTCAAGCCCTAAAAGAAAACAACCTCCAACCCAGATTGATGTACCTTGCAAAATTATCTTTCAAAATTGATGGAGAAATAAGATACTTTCATGACACAGAGCACCTTAGGAATTTCATGAATATCAAACCAGCACTCCAACAAATTTTAGACAATATCCTAGGAAAAGACGAGTATCACAAGCCCAAGAAGCTCAGCAGAATGAATCTATTGGATCTATCAGGTGTGACAAGAAATTCTGTTGAGAAGTTTCTGTTCTACTTCTAGTCTCCTGATAGCTTTTACCATGAACAGCTGTAGAATTTAGTTCAATACCTTTTCTCCAACTACTGACAGGATCATATGGCTTTTTCCTTTCCTCTGTTAAAATGATGACTTTTGGGGGTGGATCTTCCAATGCTGAACCAACACTG
>NW_004624837.1:6460328-6476701 GCF_000247695.1 Heterocephalus glaber | reverse complement strand
AGGGGAAAGGAAAGAAGGGAAAAGAAAAAATATGAGAAAAGGAAAAAAATGGAAACAGTCTTTGCAAATAGGGAAGGGTGGAGAGGGTGAAGGGAGGGCAGGAGAAAGGGAAAAAATAAGAACCAAGATACATCATGTAAAGGTACAAGATCTTAATAATGAATGTAACTGTATTTTATACCGAAAATGTACCAATAACCTTAATGGAAAATGAAAAAAGAGAGATAAAAACAAAAGCGGAGACCCTTCTGTTGGTTCTGAAGGAGCAAAATGTTATGTTGCTGTGAAGGTCACATGACAAGGACACAGAGTGGCCTTCAAAAGCTGATAGTACTGGTCCAATAAATAGCAAGAAAGAATCAGTCCTGCCATCCACAGGGACTGTATTCATCCAAGAACTAGTAAGCATAGAAGGAAATTCCAAACCTTAAATGAAATTGCTTCTCTGGCTGGCATCTTAACTCAGCCCTGTGAAACCCTGATCAAAAGAGCCCCAGTTAGCCCAAATTCAAATTTCTGATCCACAGAAACTGGAGATAATAAATGTGTGCTATTTTAACCCCTTTTATGTGGGGAGATGCTACTGGCGATTCAACCTAAGGCCTTTCCCATGCTAGGCAAGTGCTCTATCACTGGGCTGCATCCTCAGGCCTTATGCTACTAAGTTTGTAGAATTGTTTTACGTAGTAATATAATAGCAAAACTGTACACCTACTTCCTCCCAAATCCAGACCAACAGGCTGGGAGTCAAACTTGCTTCTGTTTACACCATAGCAGCCCACATTTGACTTCATCACATAGTCTTGGGAGCTTTTAAAATATAACCAAATTTGAGCCACTTCTTATGATCTTTCTGAATGTCAATCCAAGTCATTTATTACTATCATCTTTCTTCAAAACAGCCAGAGTGTTTTTAACTATAAATTGTATCATCTCTTTAAAGTACTAAGTGGGTTTTTTTAATCACATAGAGAATAAAATCTCAAGTCCCTACCTGCCAGAGCCAGAAATATTGATTATGCCTAAAACATGCTGTAAGCAGTGCAGGCTGCAAAGAGTTAAATCACTCAATTGGCTTCCTTTAAGAAGTGAGTCTGATAAGCTAAGGAGACTCACAGAAGTATTTTGTGAGCACTGCAGTAGTGCAGGGTAAATATGACATCCCCACTAATGGCCACAGGCAAGACCAGAGTGCTGTCCTATGAAGCTGTAGGGCTAATATGAGATAACATCCATAGCTGAGGTTGGAGTAATCGCACCCAAATTCCATTCCCACACTTAGTGCCTTCATAGCTTGAAGGACAATGCTCTAATTACACCCATATATTCTGTCCATCTTGCTTCTAATTTGAAAATGCTTTGACTCTTCTCTTTAAAGCCTGCCTGCATTAGTTTCCATGGAAATATCACATATTACACTTTTTTCCCTGATTGATGAATAATAAAATTCAGTGGAAGAGGCAGGCCAGTGCCTTTTGCCAAAGGAGCACTGGCCATCCCAGTTCATACTTTCTCTTTCACTCTGTCTCAAGTTTTTCTTCAACTTTGCATCGCACACTGAACAGGTGGGGACTAGAGACATACTTCAGGAGTCTCTGGCACTGAACATGGGTATAAAAGTCAAAACTATCTGGGTCCTGTACATTTCTGCTCTATCAACTCGCTTCTGTTTCCCACTTACTTCCTCTGCTGGAGAAACACTAGAATTATCCTTTCCTTGAACATGACAAGTTTATTCTTATCCCAAGACCACTGAACATCTTATGTCTTGTGTCTGGTATGCTTATAGTTTAGGTTTTGTTTGATTTTTCCCTTGCATCACATTCATGTCTCTGCTCAGGTTCCTCTCTCAGAAAGAACATGATTAGCACCTAATCTACAATGTACTCTGCCTCCTTAATTTTTCTCTCTCCTATTTGTCACATGCTTTTGTATTATAGTAAATATTTATATTACTTGACTCATGTCTGGGGCTCATGGCAGAATAAAAGAAAGGGTTTATGTAGCCACCACAGTTCATGACCCATAAAACATGAATATTAAATCTTTGTTAGATTTAGTCATATTCTATTATTTACTTACTATTTTTATTTTTCATCTTATTCTTTATTTATAAGGTTAATTTTTATTAATATTAATCCTTAATTTTTCTGTAGAATGACTAATTCAACTTTACAAAATGAAAAAATCTAGATTTCCTTTCAAAGTAATACAAGATCTTTAAGCCATAACAAAATGTTATCTAATTGTGCTGCATATAATTTATGACTTGTTTGGGCAACTGAAGCAATTTTGCTTGTTGCTTATTAGATTGGTAGTGATTTCTATGTGATATATAATATAGAGCTGTATGTTTCAAATTTTAACATGCATAAAAACCACATGGTAAACAGTTATCACAGCAGATTATTTTTATTACTAACTTCTATGTAAGTCATAATATTCATTTTAAATATTAATGTATACAAAGATTATATGAGAAACAGAGTCTTAGATGCCAATTCAAGAAATTCCAAAATAAAATCACAGGTGGGAACAAGAAATCAGGATTTACCAACAAATAGCCATATTGATTCTGACACAAGGTAATCCTCAAATAAAACCTCACTGTCATATATAGAATATGACTGAACTATTCATGTTTTGCAGCAAATTAGCTGTTGCAACTAGTGTTGCAATTTGCCTTTTTATTTTATAAACATATAAATCAATAAGGTATGTGCCATGAATTGTAAAATGTATTTGAACTGGATATAATTTAAAAAGAATTCATTTTTTGAAATTTTAAATACTTAGTTGTACTTCATGTGTAATTTTGGATTTCCATGGTATAACTTAATGTTCCAGAATTCTATGCATAATCATAACTAGTAGCAAATATTTGAAATGCCTTTCTCCGAACAGAAATGTGGTGTGTGTGGGGAAAAAAGTATATTTATAGAGAGGGAGAGAGGTATTTTAATATTTACTATAAAAGGGTAATATATAATAAATATAAGCTCATGCACAAATAAATACAGATGGCCCTCTGTATCTGTTAGCTCCACTTCTGAATTCAACGATTTATAGGTTAAGGATATTTGAAAATAATTATTTTGATAAGGAAACTATAAACTTCTTTTGTTTTCCTTATTGCCTAACCACTACAGTATAATAATTATTTACAGAGCATTTGTATTGTATTAGATAGCATAAGTAACATAGAAATGATTTAATATATACAGAAGGATATGTGTTGGCAATATTAGATATTATACGATTTTGTATGAAACTTAAGCATCCATGGATTTTGGTATCTGCAGGGGGCCTCTAACCAATCCACCATAAATCCAGAGATGACTCTAAGTGTGGATACTTGTATTTGTGTAAATATATTTATGTATACCAATATATTTGGATTAAGTAGTAAAATGATAATATTTTGAAGATCTTAAAACATAAAATGTATTGTTATTTACTTTTCTACTTTTATTTACTCTTCTACTTTTCTATTCTAGAAAATTAAAATTCAGTATGGAATTCATATATTGTTTTAGAAAATGACCAATTTTTTTTCTGCTTCATTTTTAGTTGAGGGAGCTAGCAATTTTCTTGAACAATTTTAAAGAGTTTTATGATTCTAATAATGATAGATCCTTGAGAAATCTTGAAAATTTATGATTATGATTATCTCCACTTTCTTTCACTGTAGATTTACTGTTAGTTCTCTTTCAGCATTGTGGATTGCCACAGATATGATTCTTACACATTAGATTTTTGTATTATTTTCCTCATCCCAAATTCAATTTGACTTTTTTCATTTTTTTTCAAGTGGGAAGATTATATTAATACACAAGTTTCCATAATAGTAGTAATAATATAAGGTGAAGTGAATATAATACTGCAGAAGAGAAAAGCTAAATATATTTAAAATATGCAATGGCCTTATAATCTTTCAGGCTTCAGAATGAAATTAGAATGATACATCAAGGCAGCCTATACATATTGAAAAAGTAGAGATAAAAACATAGTAGACTAATCATCAGCTAGACTTCCATGTCTTAAGAGAGCACTAACTTCAATAAATGATAATAATGGGAGGGAAAGATGTGAGATAAATTATTTTATATTAAGAATGCATACTTTTATTTATTTTAAAATAATTTATTTTGTAAAAATATTTTCTACACTTTGAAAGTTTAGTTTTGTATATAATTAATTTTCATTTTTGTTATTTTTTGTATTGCACTGTACAATGTAGGAGAAAACTTGTAAATTATTTAGTTTTATTTTCTTAAATCATTTACAATGTGAGTTCTATTGAATACCAAAATGAGTCACTATGTAATTATCTAGTACTAAATTCTAATGTAAAATGTATATGAAGAACAGAATAATTGAGAATAAGAAATTTATATTAATAGAACCCATTTTTATCCTAAATAAAGCTGCAAACAATTAAAATTTATCTTCTACAGATTCAATGAGCTAAAGAACTATAACAGATAGGTTTGAGATGTTAATAAGATACCTTTTCCAGAATGCTCATTGAGAAAATCAACAAAATATATAAGTTCATGTCCAGTTTACTTTAAATCTTAATAAGATTAAACATTAAAGTTTGATAGTATAAAAGATCAGTATTGGCTAACATAAAAAAAATTTTAACTAGATTAGTTACCACTGTTTCATGAAGCTAATCTGAGCTATTTGTTTAATAGGATATTCCATAAAGGTCAAAGGAAACCTCAAACCTCCTTGTAGTCCTCTCTGCATGAATGTGGCTCCCCTCCAAGGTTTGCAACTCTCATTAGAGTGTCACCCACAGTACAGTTTCACTGTGTTGTTAAATGAACAAATGAATGAAAACATTATGCATAAATAAAATGCCTTTGATATTGGACAAGTATTCATGCTTTGGAGTCACACATTCTTTGGCCATTCATTCATCAACTAACCCTTAGGCCATCTTCATATTTTGGTTAGTGTAAACAATGCTGAATGATCTGAAGGGTGCAGATTTCTCTTGGAAATACTGAACTCAGTATCTTTTAAATTTTACCCAGAAATGTGATTACTGAATCTTATGGTAGTTCTACCTTTTAAAAGAACTTCTGTAGGTTTATTTTTAATGTTTCCTTAACTTGCCCAGGTCCTGCTGAAACTTGTGGTCCTCCTACTCAGTGTCCCATCGGGCTGGTATTATAGGTTTGTACCACCATTCCCATTTTTCATAATGGCTATACCAATCTACAATTCCACATCCTTTTCTCCACATTCTTGCTAACATTAGACCTTTTATAATAGATATCCTAATGAGTATGAGGTGACATTTCATTATTCTGATTTATATGCCCCTAATGATTAGAAACACTGAAAACCTTTTCATATACCTGTTGCCCACTTGTGAGTCTTCTTTGAAAAAAATAGCTTATTGAAAAATCAGGTTATTTGTTTTCTTTGCTACTGATTTGTACAAGTTTCTTATGTATTTATTATGTGATCTCCAATTGGATACACAGCTTGTAAATATTCTTCTTCAATTCCATATGTTAACTTTTAATTTTGCTTTTTCTTTTGCTGTTCCTTTTGGTCCCTTGTTTATTTTTGCTATTGTCTTTTATGGTTCCATATACAATTCAAGATTGTTTAGGCTAACTTGGGATAGGTTTCTGTCACTTTTAGCTAGAATGACCATGTTTAATTTCTCAACCACACACTTTATGAGCATATGCACTGCTTAATTCACTTAACATGTTTTTATTTTTATTTGAAATTTTATTTTAGTTTCGTTTATTAGTACATGTGCGTAGTACATAATGTTTACATTCCCTGTGGGAAGCCAGCATATGTGCATGACACATATATACTTCCTTTTTTCATCCTCTGTCCTCTCCACCTGCCTCCTATCTCATTCCTCTCTTTTGGTACATGTTTGCAGTACCTAATGTTTACATTCTTTGTGTGAAGTTGGTACACATACATATCACATCCCCATTCCCTGGCCTCCTTCTCTCCCTCCATCTCTTGATCAATTTCCCCTTTGAGAATGACCTATCTCCCTATTTCCTGTTATCTGTCTTTTATTTTCCTCTTTATTTTTACTCTGGGTTTCTCATATAAGAGAAACCATGCACTTTTTAAGCTTGTGTGTCTAATTTATTTCACTTAACATGATGGACTCAAGGTGCATCCATTTTCTCTTTTTGAGATTTTACTAAAAAATTGAATGCCCGGTTCTTTATTTGGTGTTAAATATACTAAAGTGTATTATAATGGATTGTTGTTTTTAAGAATGGAGGGTGGCAGAGACACAGGGAGAAGTCTGCGGCTGTAATAAAAGAAAACACAGAAAGTGGTACAGGAACACAGAAGAAAACTAATGACTTTTCCTCATATAAAGACATCAAAGAAAAAGTATCATCTGAACTATACTTTTAAAACAGTGTAGCTAATAGCTAAGGCTATTTGTCTCCACTGTAATTTTATTATTAAAATTGCCCATATTTTCATAAATTTTCACTAGTGTCAGGTTATGTCAACCATATTTATTGAACAATTAGTCTTCTATTTTCTCTCTCTGTATCTCTGTTACAAGATAATTAATTTATACTTTTAAAAAAACCTATTGCAGAGTGCCCTACATTAGAGACATAATGTATGATCTTAATAAATTCCAATCATCCATAAACCAAAATATAATTATGGGCAAGGATGCTACACTTCCTGCTACCAATGTTTCCCCTTTTTAATGTTCGATATAACAAGCAACAAGCATACCAATATTTGAATGGTGGTACAGAAGCTAATTCATTTTAGAAGCTCACAGAAAGGGTTAACATTGTGTACAGCTAATAATTTGAATTGTTTGACAAGGTATCTCAGTAGATCAAATGCAAAAAGGACCCACCCAGGATTCTTTTCTATGTACAATCACACAACATCTTAGCATGTTTAGGAGTATGGCCCTTTTGGTGAAAAAAATAAAAAAATAAAAAAACAGGTCAAATTCACTGGGAATAGTCCTTTGCTCTTTGAAGAACAAGACAAAATAAAATGCCCTTCATTAGAAGAAGCTTGCTGAGGTAACAATAAATCTAAACAATAGTAAAATATGTTCCTATTTAAAAGAATGTGAACAACTTGGATGATGAGGATATTTTTAAAATCTGGATTTTAGTATTCATACATGCATAGTGCTCATAAATATTTGCAAATTTCTCATAAATTCACTCATAGAAATACACTGGTCCATGCATCCCACTTCTTTTTACACATGTCACACAGAACAGGTCATTTAACCTTATAATTAATTAATTAATTAATTATATCATGTACATTTAATGTGCAAATGGTAGTTCTGTAAGTAATCAATACTTTTTACTGGGGAGGAGTTATACACCAAATAATGCATTTTGCTTAATCAGCAAAATTTCTTCCCATAGTAGCTACTGAAAAAACTGAGCTCACCCGAAAAAGGATAAGTAACATCCCTTCAGGTACATTGTTTCCATATGTGTAGTTAAGATCCAAACCCGGATTTGTCTGATGCCAAAGTCAATACTCTTAGTCTACAAAAGGCAAAATAATCCAGTGTAAACCAAACTGTAAATAAGAATGACCCTCATTTGGAGGACTAATTTAATATAAAGAAGAAGAATAATTTATAATTGGTAAAGGAGTTAGTTGTAGTTAACAAATGGTAACTATGATAGTTACTTAAGTTTTCCTAAATATTTTACATCATTCCTATGAAATCATACTTGTACCATTACTTTATGCATTGATTTTTCATATAAAGTTTCTGAAAATGAAGTTTAGTCTAGCATCATTCATTTACGAATTATATGTTGTTTTACTTATGGATAAAATGACTTGTATTGTTTGAAATGTTCATAGAAGCCATGGTCTGCTAGGTAAAGTATAGTTTTTTGTGTAGCAATAAAAATAGTTCATTTTTGATAAAATTTTATTCTTCAGGGATTCTATTATCAGCACACATATAGATTTTATTTTTAACTTGAATAGGAAGTTTTTGATCAAAATTTAATATATTCTTGATTGTAATCATTCAAGACATCTTAAACATAAAAAGTAGTCATAAATTTAACAGTGCAAAGAATGTGTAGAGTTCTAGGTAAGCTATGGGAAACAGACATACTAGATTCTAAAAGTTGATGAGAATTAATTTACTGGTACTGTACTACATGGTATCTCTCTGGAGAATTCATCATTTAAAACTATTGTGTATCTTTGCATATAAATATGCATTGAGATCCTATATAGAATAGTAAGTACTTAATTTATTTAATAATGGCCTTTAAATGATTCCATAATCTGCTGTTTCTTCATCATAGACCTCTTTTTATTTATCTTTTAATTTTTTATTAGCTGTTGTTAATATCTTGTGATATACTTACATTTTTAGTAAATTAATAAAGAAATGCATCCACTAATTCTTATGGGAAATTCCATTTACACCACTGCCACAGGCAAGGGCCCAAGGAGATAGGAGTTTCTCAAAGATAAGTGAGCCATCATCTAACTTGGGTAGACAAACTTTCTACAGAATAATTAAAATGTGGCAAGATAAAAATAGATATAAAAAGAGAGGTTAGTGAGGTGACCATATTCAGACAGGCTTCACTGTAAAAAATGAAGTGGGAACTTAGATTTGGTTACTCAGTTTTCACTTATAAATGGTGAAGCATAGTTAAGATTATGATAAACATTCAGACGTAACTACCCAACCTATGTAAATTTAGAGAATATTTCCATTTCTGGATAATCTTACTCCTTCTTAGCACTGCTGTTTCTTGGGAGGATGTTTTTATCACTCAGATGTTGTGATGCTTTCTGGAACTCAGTGATGATAAACCATCATTTCTATTCCAATAGTGTCTTAAATTATATATTGTTGATCATTATATTAATTTACCAGGGCTTCTGCAACAAATTACCACAAATTGAGTGGATTAAAAATCAAAGAAATTCATTCTCTTACAGTGTTGGAGGCTAGAAGTTCTGAATCAAGGTGCTGCTGGCTTACTTTTTTCTTTTCACATTCCCTCGATTCCTGTTAAACTTAAGGCAGTCTTGTTTCTCCCTATAGGTCATGAACTTTTTTTTTTTGGACATTTGTTTTAGAACACTTGTAATTGTATATTATCTCTGCCCCTTTGAGATGCAAATGTTTTTAAAGCTTTTCATCAATTTTACAACCCTTTATATTTTTATAATTCATTCTCAAGGACCCAAAAGCCATTCTTCTAAAATGTAATCATCAAGGGAGATTATGCCCCCATATTCTAGTTTCAATAAGCAGGTCAGAGCCTAATTTCTTCTAAAGACACTGGTTATTGGATTAGGGCACATCCTAATCTGTCTTCATTTTAATTACATCTATACAAACCTTATTCCCAAATGAGGTTATATTTACAAGGGGTGGGGTTAGGACTTGAACATATCTTTTCAAATCTGTTCATAGGACAATATTTCACTCTTGAACTATCCCTTCAGAACTAGACTTATGGAAGTTATAAATGTTTCCTTCAAATCCTTGGTGTGAGGGTCCAGTAGCAGCATATATTAAAACTATTTGTGTGCAAAAACTACAGCTACTTATCTTTTATGCCAGGTTTCTGAAGTCAAAAAACCTTCTGACCAGCAGAGACTCTATACTAAATTGTTAGTATGTCCTCTCTCTCCTCTGACTCATAACAGGTTAAAGGATTCTGGTAGATAAGAGCATCGTCCAGCAGGGATTCATTCTTCTCTTTCCCCAGAAATTTCTCAAGCTTGTATACCAACCAGTGTCTCAACTGACTCAGGAAGCATCCCCAAACGGGGCTTGCATGGGCCCTAAGCTTGGTAATGAATTTGCCCCACTCAGAACATTATAGATTGCACTTTATGCTGTGCTGGTTTATTATTTCCTCTGTCCCTGAAAATATCTCCTCTTCTTTTCACACACTTTTCTTTTAAGAATTCGCATTTACTGATATCACTACTCAGAGACTGGCAACTAGACCGGCAAGATTTCTATATTTTTGTTTTTCTCCTACTCTCTAGAAAATATGAGAGGACTTCCTGTTCTCACTCCAGTGATACAACACTTGGAAGATTTACTCCTTCAGATCTTTTTTCAATGGTATTTCTTCCCTTAGATTCTTACATTTTTCCTCTCAGCACCTCCTCTACCCATTCCTTCCACTGCTTCAGTTTTTCTTTGGAAAAGCTCCTGAGGGAGCATGAAGGTTTTCTGAGTCACAGTGCCTCAGTATTCTATGTCCAAATTTCTCAGACTACAAGGCATATGCATAGTCCTTCATATTTGTTCATATCATATAATTTTCCTGGAATTTTCTCTGTTCTGCTAATTATGCTTTAATGGTACAGATGTAACCTAAACTGTGAGGTATAGAAAAATGAAGGTAAGGTAGTTCTGAAATAGTTTGATTACTATGAAATGTTGTTAGGGTAAAGTGATGTTAGATTAATATAAAGTGATTGTTAGAGTAAATAAGAGATTTAGAGGTGAAATCAGTTGGTTTAGGTACAAATATCCAATTAGAACAAAACTATTCTACAGTTGTCATCTCCCTGAAGTCTGTCATATCATCCACAATGTCACCAAAGTGAATTTCAAATCCTAACATTAAAAGGATACCTGATCAGTGCCTCTATGCCCTAAAAGAGGGCTGCATTTTAAGGGTCCTGGACCAAATACGGCCTACCAATAGTTCTAATCAATAAAATCTTATTGATATGTTGCTGTACTCATTTGATTATGTGTTGATTGTGGCTGTTTTCACATTGGCAGAGTTGAACAGCTGCAACAGTTATTTGTCTCTCAGTCCTGAAATACTTCCTGACCCCTGCTCTGGACAAACTAGGACTAATCATCTATGGGTGCTTTCATTAGTTCACAGTGAACTCTGCTTGTAATCTTCTGCTCCTTTTTAAACCTTTTAATTTAGCTGGTAAAATTATGCACATCATTTAAAATTTTGCTCATGATTTATTTCTTATGTAAAACTTTTTCAAAATATCTTTTTCTTATTTAGAATTGACCAACAAACTATTACATATTTTCCATATTTTTTCTCATGGACTGATAGTATGTCTTATCCTTACACTTGTAATGCCTATGATGTCTTACTGATTCTTATACTGTGAATATTCTGTCCTAGTACATGGCACATGGTAGAGGTTAAATACGTATGTATGAATGGAATAAGGAAAATATAAACAGTTTTCTTCTTTAGTATTAGAAATTATTTGTTATAACATTTATATATACATTTAAATCATCATGCCTCACTTATCAAAACCCATTGGAAACTAAGGAATGAGAAAGATTATGTGATTCTTTTTTCCACTTCCTTCCTTTACTCAAATCTTCCTTAGGGCCTCAGTTTGAGGAAAAAGGAAATGATCTTATTGTAAGATCCTCTGTTTGCTTCTTATTAGAACTGCAGTTCTTTTAGATATATTTCTCCCACATCAACCCAGGCATGTGTTTTGTTTTAAAGAACCCTCGATCTATTATTGTGTCAAATGGTGAAAGTTCAGCTTGATCAGCAGTTTCCGTCATCGTTTCTCACCGTCTCCCACTGACAGCTTCCTGTACTAAACTTGCTTTTTTCAACAGAGAAAAAGCCTCTCCCCAGTGGTCATATTTCAGAGTCTCCTCAAAATAATTTCTTGCTCATTTGAGATGCACTCAAGCTTTATTTTACAACAAACAAGGAAGACATAAATAAAAGCAAATACCAGCTCTTTTCCCTTGCTTATTTACTCCCATATCACTTAACAATGGAGACATGATCTCAGAAAATGCAGTGTGAAGTGCTTTCATCATTGTGCGCACATGCTATACTTACACACTTACACAAACCAGTGATATAGGTCAAACAGTCCATGCAGCCTTTTGTTGCTATCAAGAGATACAGTAAACAAGAGATGAATGAGGATTTTGCCAGCTTGACTAATAGTAAGTTTTTATAACAAATAGGAGGCCTGCAGTCTAAAATAATAATAAAAGTATAGTATAGTAAATACATAAGACAGTAACATGATAATTTACTAACATATCAGTTACTGTATGTAATTATATACTATGCCATACTTTTATATTGACAGCATAGGTTTGAGTACATCAGTATTACCACAAGACACATGAGTAATACATTGTATTAGGGAGTGATGAGAGCTATGGTGTCCCTAGGTGATAGAAATTGTTCAGGTCCATTATACTCTTATGGAACCAGTGTTGTATATGTGGTCCGCTATTGACTGAAACATCATTATGTAGTTCATGACTCTATAATGACTGGTATCTTCCTTTTAAGTTTCATATCTTTTCCTTTGTCAAACCAATCCCTTCCTTACTAATGGAATCTTAGTCATCTTATAGTTGCATGGAGTATAGACTACTGATTAACTTCTCTTTCTCTCTCATCAATCTCTTTTTACCACTACTTCTCAAAAATCATGTAATGTACTTCAATAACATTTAAAAATAAAGCAAAACAAGACTATCTCCCTTGAAAGACTTCACTATTTTTTCCAGAGGTTCTTCTATCTTTCCCTTTCTACAAATAGAACTCTCGACAGTGTAAGCTACTTTAGCTTTCTCCATCTTTTCACTCACACTCATTGGAATCTACCACTTAAGTTTAAGTGCTGAAATCACTTTATGCAACTAAAACTGTATGTTGAATTGAAGTATCTTGAAAAGTCAAGATATAATGCTTATGCTAACCTGAAGTGTGGTACTGACCCAGCGTTAATATTTGAAGATGAAGTATAAGAGAAGGCTTATATGACTCGTAAAATCATCAAACTATTATGAAAAGGCTTAGAGGTGGAGATTATGGAAGATTTGAAGAGGAAAATCTATTTGGAAAGAATTACCCAATGGATATATTAGCACTACCTATCTCCACTCAAAACGAAGAAGTATTTTCCTGCTTATTTCAAATCAAGATAGACAAACTTGAAAGCAGGCCTTAAAGAGTTGAATATTTGTCTGCAATTGTTGGAAGTGAGTTTGATATCCACACGATTAATCTAGAGAAATATAAAGAAGTGAAAAATTGTCTTTAGCTAAGAAATTAGTCCAACAATTTTATATTCTTAGATATTGTTAGGAAAACCATTACATACTTTGCACACACCAATGTGAATGACAGAGAGACATAGAGAGAGAGAGAAAGAAAGAGAGAGAGAGACAGAGAATCTGAAAGACTGATTGTGCCCAACATGACTACCAAAGGAGGGAACAGGCATCAGCAAAGAGAAGCTAAAGATATCACCAAATTCTTAGGTAAATTGGACTATAAAATTAGATAAGCAAGAATTACTTGACTTGGGAATACTTATTTGGGACATGGGCTTTTACATCTTAATACAGGATAGAGAAAATTCATTGTAGGGTAAGTCTTAAGAGAATGGAGAGAGTGGAGGCAAATGCTGAGGAAGGGTAAGAATCCTAGTTTTAATGTGAGATGGTAGGGGAAAGGGTAAAGTGTTCTAGGAATGTAGCTAAGTTTAAGAATATAAACCACTGTTGGACTATTATCTACAAGATGACTCAGCGGACACCACTTTCACCGAAGCCACAAAAACATCCAGTGAGAAACAATCCAACATGGAACCACTAAATTTGTTGTTTGTTTTCATATGCAGACAAAATCTTTCAGTAAGAACTACAAATTCAGTGGAACTAGAAATTGGCTTATTTAATGACACAGTATGAATGACAAGAGTCCAAAATAATAGATGTCAATTGCCCATCAGAAAGTAGAGTGTCATCACGGTTTTCCTAATGGCTGGCAAAGTAAAAATGTAGCCAATAGGTCTTGGCCTGTGTTTTATGAAGATTGTTTACAGACCATGATATCCCTAAGGATGTATAGAAAGGGGACCCAGGGTTCTACGTAGCACCTATAATCAAGTCAAGAATGGAGGAACAGTATGTTGATGACAACATCTCCAATAAAAAGTTACAATCTTGTTCAGATTTCCTATCAGAAAGAACCTTGTAGCACTACAGCAAGTACACCTTACAGTGATTTTCCCAGTACTTCCCTACAGAACTTATCACCATTTTATTAATTTACTGAACAAAGGTGAAAGATGAACATCACAATTAGAGGTCAGTTAGACCCAGGATCTGAGTTAACATTGACACTTGAAGAGACAAAGCATCATCATACATTTTTGCTAGATTTGTACCATGGCAGACAAGTGATGAATTGATTCCTGGCTAAAATTGAGCTTAGGCAGGATCCACAGTTATCAATGGAGTTACCAATAAGTCATGTTTCCAGTTCCTAGGTGTATAATTGAAATAGCATACTCGGTTTTTGGAAAACCCTTATGCTGGATACTTGTTTGACAGATAAAAGCCATAAAAGTCTGAAAGGCTAAATGAAGCCCTCTGAAACTGCACTCAGATCTCTTTTCAAGGCAGATTTTGTTCTGAGGAGTGACATAAGCTGATCTGTAGGATTTTCCCATAGTTTCCTACAGGGTAACTATGCCCAGGCTACTACTAGCCAGTATCTGAGCATGTCAGGTATAATAAACTTGACCATTAATACTCTAAAAGAGACTCTTTTAATAGCCAATCTGAGCTCTGGGTCTCCTTCAGTACAGGCAAAACTTTATTTGTGCTGCACTAGTCTTCAACTCTTCCTATCCAATCTTCCTTTGGTCCCCCCAAGTATCAGATCTACACCATGCTCTGAAGGCTTTCCCTGTGTACTATTGTATTTTACAGGCATTTTTCCAATAAATATCTTGCACTTCTAATTATATCTTAATATCTATTTCTTAGATACTTGAACTGAAACAGAAGCCATAAAGTGGCCTAAAAGATACTTAATAATTCAGACTTTTTCTCTATTACATTGGCCTTGCAAAGGCAATTTTCCCTTTTGATCTCTAGGAACATAAAATTGTCTTTATTTTTATGAAGCTCTGTGCTATAGTGCTTTATCATCTTTGCATATCTTCTGTTCTTGTATTTCCTGTCTTTATTGCAACCTGACTGTGATTTAGTATTGTGACTCTCAGGCTAAATTATTATTAGGGTTCAGGGAAAAATAAAAATTTGAGATTTTATAAAAATCGTAAGAGTTTTGTAATTATGTAAAAATATTAAATTGAAGTGTGGTTCTTGCTAATCTCAGAGTTCTGTCTGACTGCACAGGTCACAGCCGTAAATCTGTTTCATCAAGGATGTTTTGGTTGGTCTTATCACAGGAGTCTATAAGCTTGATGTGATGACCCTTTTCTGTTGAATGACATCCAGGAGTCATACTTTACTTTAGTAAATTCTTTTAAATATATCAAAGTAGTAAAATTAATGGAGAATTAATTAAATTTTTAAATGAAATTCATTAAGTTTTTTTTTTTTTTTTGGTGCCGGGGATCAAACTCAGATCCTTCCGCTTGCGCAGCAGGCGGCAAAACCACTGAGCCAAATCCCCGGCCCAAATTCATTAAGTTTTTAATCTTTATAAAGAAAAGATTACCTTTTAAAAATTCATATAAAATTTAGTTTTTAATAAGCAATTTTTTTTTTCTCCTCAGTTTTGCTCTTCAGGTATTGTCTAGCAGCTTGTCCATCTACTATCCCTCTCTTCCATTTGTGCTAGTTTAGATAAGCTTTAAGAACACAGAACACATACACATTAGGTGTGGCCTTTGTGTTCTGAATGTCTTTTCATTGCAAGCAAATGAATGGCACTGATTTAAACAGTTATCTTAATTATTTTACACTGTACCCTTGATAAATGTCTACTGAGATTGATTGTATCCTTTACCTTTGCTTTGGTATTCTATCAGTCTCCAAAGCTCTTATTGTTAATAAAATGCAAAGTAATTAGTGGTATTGTTTGAAATGTACTACATTTTGTGCTAGTGACAAGATTGAAAATAAAATTAAACATATATATATATATATATACATATATAAATTTTTTTTCACCTTTACTGAGGATTGAACTCAGGGCCTTTGCCCCAGGCTATACTCCCAGCCACTTTTTCAAACAAGGTCTCCATAAGTCATTAAGTTGACCAAGCTGGCCTTAAGTTTGAAATCTTCCTGGATCAACCTCCCAGAATGCCTAGATCACAAGCATGTGTCACTATGCCTGACTCCAATGTGTTCATATATAGTTTAAGATTTCAAAATCATACATTTTGGCCTCTACAATGCTGGTTGATATTTTGATATACATTATTATTTAGTTTTACTTGAAATGCATTTTTATAATTAGGCATATATAAAAGCATTCTGATAAAATGATATTGCTTTATTGCGATAAATATGGGATATACAGAGAAATACAAGTAAAATGATATATCAATCAAAATCATAT
>NW_004624837.1:6410469-6428815 GCF_000247695.1 Heterocephalus glaber | reverse complement strand
AATTAGAAAATATTTTAAAATGAATTATAATTAAAATAGTACATTTAAAACATAAAATTCTTCCAAGAGGAAATTTTAAGATCTAAATTCATATTTTAGGAAATAAAAAAACCCAACAATGTAAAGAATGAAAAGATCACTCTTGATCTTAAGGACTCTAAAATGATCATAAGAGAATATTGAAAAGAACTCATGTCAATTAATTTGACAACTACAAATGGACAATCATTTCAAAACATATATATTACAGAAATATCATATAAGGTTAAATAGAAAAATATAGATACTGTTATATTCATTTAAAAAATTATATCTGAAATTAATGACTTTCCTATGAATAAAACTCCAGGGTTAAATGATTCACTCATGAATTATTTTGCACATTTCAGAAATAAATAGCATCACAATTTGTAAGGAGCAAATTACTAACACCAGGCTTCACAGAATGAGGATTTAAATGGGTTTTCTTAGCAATTGATGGGCCATGGAGTTAAAAGAAAATCAGTAAAAACATAGATAACCTATGTGATGCTCTTCAAAATAAAAATTCCTTAAAGTCAGAAATAAAGAATATGAAAAACAAATGTGAGAACATATCATTTGGTGTATGATTAAGGTAACAAAATGCTAATAAGGTAAAAGTGGCCTTTTTCACTTAGTGCTGAGCTAATGCAAATCCAAATAGAAAAAAAGGAAACAATCTTGACATTTATTTTAAATTATTCATACTTTTCATGTTAATGTAAACAACAAAATATTAGTGTTTCAATTAAAAAAAAAACACTGGACACTACTTTAATAACCTTGGCCTGAACAAAGTTTTCCTAAATAGAACAGTAACAGTTTAATAACAGAAGGAAAAACTGTGAAGTAAACTATATTAAAATAATTTCTGCTTTACTAATGATAGTACTGTAAAAGGTAAAATCAAGCAAAAAATTTGAGCAGGTATGTGTAATACATACTTTAAACAAAGCATTCTTGCTCTATCTTCACATGGTGGAAGGGACAGGCAGCCCCTGGATCTCTTTATCAAAAGACACTAATCCCATCTTAACAGAGGACTCTGCGTGATCAAGTTCCTCTTAAAGGCTCTACCTTCCAAGGACTTCAACTTGGCCATTAAGAGTTCAACACATGAAATTTGAGTAGACAAAAGCATTCAGACAATAGCATTCTGTCTCTAGGCCACCCAAAGTATTTCATTGCTCTTGTATGTCCAAATTATATTTTATCATCTGCATATATTTAATTTTGTTTATCTGCTTAAAATTTGATAGACATTTGAGTTGCTTCCACTTTTCAGCTATTATAAATAATCCTGCTATTTACATCTATGTTCTGTTTCATGTGGAAACATGTTTTCATTTTCTTTTTTAGGTATATATCTAGGAATAGAATGCATAGGTCATATGGTGATACTATGTTTAATCATTTCGAGTGTCAGACAGTTTTCCAAGGTGAGTGTATCATTTTACTCTCTTAATAGACAATGTTTGCTAGTATACAACTGTGGTTGTTTTTGGTACTGGGGATCGAACTCGGCTCCTTGTGCTTGCGCAGCAGGCAGCGAAACCACTGAGCCGAATCCCCGGCCCCAGTATACAACTTTTTGATACCAGTTATTTTAGTAGATGTGAAGTGGTATCTCATTATGGTTTCGATTCATATTTTTTCTGATCACTAACTATCTTGTGCATCTTTCATGTACTCACTACCCATTTTTGTGCTTTACTTGACAAAATGTCTAATGAAATCCTTTGCTAAGTTTTTAAATTGTAGTTTTTATGGGATTGCATTTATGTATTCTAGCTACAAGCCCATTATCAGGTGTATGAATTAAAAATACTTTTCCTATCTGTTACATTTTCATATTCTTTATGATATATTTTGAAGTAGAAAGTTTTTTTAAATTTTGTGATATCCAATTTATCTATTTTTTTTTCCTGTTTGTAATCCTACTTTTGCTGTCATAACCAAGAATCCTTCGTTATTAGATTTCAATACTGGAATATTTGGCTCTTATATTTAGGAATTTGACTGTTTGAGTTAATTTTGTTATGTGTATGAATTAAAGGTTAAACTTCTTTCTTTTGCAAGTAGATACATGGTTGATTCAGCATCGTTTGTTAGAAAGATGATTATTTCCTCCATGCAATGGTCCTAGCACTTTTAAAAATCAAAAGGAAGATAGAGATGTGGGCTGATTTCTAGACTCTCAACTCTATTCCATTGATTTACATGTCTCTCTGTGTTCCAGTTTCATTCATTGACATTGCTTTGTCCTAGCCTTTCAAACTCAGGGACTTGGTCTTCCTACTTTGTTATTCTCTTTCAAGATTTGGTTTTATTTTATTCTATCATTTTGGTTCCTGTGTAATTATAGATAAAATTTAGAAGCAGCACATTAGTTTCTACAAAAATATTCAAGGGAGAGTTCATTGAACCTATAGAGCTTATGTTGTAATTACCCGTAAGTATAAGCTTCCAGAGACCATGGCTGAGATCTTGGTCACTAGCCTGTAGCACTACTACAAGGTAATAGAACCTGTAAGAGGTGAGGCATGGTGGAGGAAATTCAATCATTGGGCGTGTTTTTGAAGGAAATATTGGGACCCTAGCCCCTTCTTCTCTGTCTTTTTGTTTCTGTGCATCTGTGAGATGAGCAGTCTTATTCTACCATATACTCATTACTATCATGCTTTGCCTCTCTACAAGGCCAACAATAAGAAAATCAGGGAATGAAACTTCTCAAATCATGAACTAAAAAAAGTCTTTTCTCTTTTAAAATGGATTATCTCAGGTATCATCTCACAGGTACAGAAGGCTGAGTGTCTTAGTCATCCGTGAATAGAGATAATTTTACTTCTTCCTTGCCAACATAGATATTAGATGTTTTTTATTTCTTTCCATTGCCTAATTGTCCTGGTACAGATATCAAACTTTCTTTCCATTTTCTCAATATTAGAGGAAAATAATTCAGTCTTTCACCATTAGGTACAAAGTTAGCTTGAGTTTTCATATGTTCTTTTAACAAAATAAATTCCATTTTATTGACTGTTGAGAATTTTTATCAGAAAATTTTATTAGATTTTGTCAAGTACTTTTCCTGATCTTGAGAAGATCATGTGATTGAAGTTTTTATTGTAATGATGTGATGCAGTAGATGAGGTGATTATTCAGATGTTGAGTGTCAGTACATATTTTTAGTATATATGTATCCATCTATGTTTCCTCTTTTAATAAAAGTTAATCAACTCACACTACATAAAAATGACATAATCATCACTATTTTGTAATATGACATGCATTAAAAATCTAGACTTTGAGTACCAACATCTGTTAACATCACACACACACACACACACACACACACACACAATAAACACTTTGCAATCCCTAATAAAACATTGTCATCTGTAACTACGACTAATGGATTGAATGTGAATCATAAAAATTCTGAATGCAGCTGCCAAGTTGTAGAAAATTCAAAAGACAAAGGTATATGTTGAATTGTTCCATGACTTTGAAATCAGAATATAATGTGGGGAAGTCTGTATGTTTTTCAATAGCTTTTTTATAAGTAACAGAGAAGAATAGAGGGAGGTAATTATTAAACTGCACTTAAAGGGCTTTTTTAATGGTGAAACTAAGTTATAGTTTCAGGAGGTACACATATAAAGTTGCTGACTTAGAAGAAACACTGGAAGATGAATGGTATAAAAGTCGGGGTAACATTTCCTCCGAGGAAAGCTAGGGAGTTGAGATGGAGCAAGGTGTTTGAGATTCCCTGGGGTAGTAGGCCAAACTGAGTATCTTAATCTAAATGGTGGTTGCAAGTGAATTTCCTTCATGTCACATAAAGGGAGAAGGTTGCTTTGTGTTGTTTTCTGTGTCTGTGTTTAAAAGAAACTGATTTTCTTTCATTCTACAATAATAGAGTCTTTAAAAAAGAAAGTGAAAAATAGAAATAGTTTTTTCAAGTTGTGCAATCCATAAAAGAAAATTCCCGAAGGTTTTGATTTTCTAAAAGAACGAACAATTTAAACACATCCTAAACTGCAATTAAATATTAGTACATGGGCCTGGGATGAAGCTCAGTGGCTCTGCGCCTGCCTGGCAAGCACAGGGTCCTGAGTTCAATCTTTAGTACCTAAGGAAAACAATGAAAAAAGAAAAAAAAATTAATACACTGTAGGAAGCACCTCTAAGGAACAAAAGCAAAAACACTAAAAAATAAACTTGGGAGTATGGGGGCACAACCAAATACCTTTGCGATTTTGTTACACTGAGCAAAGTGGACACACTTTGTAAGGAGAAGGTAGAGAAAGAGAATATAGGTTTTATGAGGAAGAAAACCTGAGAACCTATAATTTCTAGCATTATTTATTTTTTCTGGCTGTACTGTTACCTTCCTTTTTATCCTCCACCTAAAATAGTCACCGTAATTAGGGCAGTGTTATGCATTTTGAATTCAAAGTGATACCTAGCTGATTTGAGGAACGATATTAATTAGTTGCTTGAGTTAAAATTGAGGCAAGTAGGCAAAGCATCTGTTTTAGAGATATGGATAAGCAGACATTTATTTTTTATACTTTGTTTGCTACAGAGCTTTGCAAATTTTTTTTTTCATTTACTTCTTCTTGGCCTTAGAGGAGAGTCCTAGTTTGACAGGCTTGTTTTTGTTGTGTTATGTTTTGTTTTGTTTTTGATTTATAAAGCAGAATTTGTAAAAGTTGAGGGGAATTGTGCAGAGTGGAGTTGATTTGGATTTGGGAATCACACAGTAAGAATTTGGTGAGTAGGGGACAAAAGCAAAATGTTAATTAAATGCTGCTCTACATATTTCTTCATATTATTATAACTATTTGAATATTACTTTTCATTTCTGTATATGAAAAGAAAAGTGTGACACTGCTCTGTGTGTGTTATTTGAATTGGAACGTTAAATGTAAGAAATGCACAAGAAGAGTCTTATATTGGTAATTACCACTGAGTATAAATCACTGTAAGACAAGACAATTTAAAACAATGTATTATTTCTCACTAGTATATTGGTTGATGAATGTAGGACAGACAACACTGATCTTGACAGGATTCTGGATTGGTATATTAAGGCTCTAGGTTTCCTCTATAGATTTCCTTATCCTTCTGTAGGCTGGTACAGACTTGACATTACAGAGGAGGCAGGAATGCACAGCAAAAAAATACCATGCAAGGTTTTGGTGGCCTGGGCTTAGAAATGGCTGACCTTCACTTCTGCATTCTGCTAGTCAGCTCAGATCCAAAGGATGGTGGGAAAAAATTTAGGACTGTAAGGAAGGAGAGAAGGAAGCAAGCAAAAAGGAGAGAAAGCAAGCAAGTAAGCAAGCAAGCAAGCAAGCAAGAAAGAAAGAAAGAAAGAAAGAAAGAGAGAGAGGAAGAAAGGAAAGGAGGAAGAGCCCCTCTGGGACTGAGGAGTTTATGAAGTCACATTCCATAGGATATAGAGACAAGGAGCCTACTCCCAGGTTTAATCAGTCACTACAATATTTGACATAATTTATGGTTTAATTTTGTAAATGTTAATTTTGAGAATGTTATTCTCAAAAGTGTAAGAATATTGAAAAAAGAACATTAACTTCCACATTCTGATGTTTCAAGTTTCTAAGCCTCCTGAATTCACAAATTTTTACCTTGATATCATGTCATTATTATTTTAATAAATAAATCAAGAAAAGAAGAAATATCTAATTATATATTTCATTATGTAATAGGAGCTTATATAAATACACTGGGAAAATGAATTTTTGTATCTTTAGATCTATCTTTTATGTACTTTAATCTTTAGCCTTATGCATAATAAAATACATTTTAGGGAAAATTAACAACTGATTGACATATTTAAAGCCAAAATGAGCCTAAAATCTAGGCTGAAAAAAGTGTCATTAAGCAATCTGTAGAGACAATTTCACCATATTTTCTAAAATTTCCTTTAAGAGTGTGAAATAAATAGTTTTATTTTTATATCACTGTTTTCCCTTCCCCCTGGCAAGGATTGTTAGCAGTGACATTGATCTGTTGAGTGTTGCTGAATGTATCAGATATGCTTCATAAATGCACACCTGCTGTGCTACTGAAAGAACCTGGTGTATTCTGATGCTCCATTGAATACAATGCACTGACAGCTCAAAGCGGTGGAAGGAAAGATAGCTGGGAGGGAAGGCCAGGAGCAAATGGGTTAATAACACACTGTAATACACTCTGCAGTGAAACCAATTATTACTGAAAAGAATGGCATGACAACAGACTTAAATAAAAGCCATCTTATGAAATGTAGTAATACTAGAAACTTGCACTAAAATAGATATACTCCTCAGATAGAACTGATTATGAATTCTGAAATGCGTGATATTGTGGCTTTTTAAAAGTTTGAGTTATTTACAGGTGATGGCCTTGACTGTGAACTAGCTAAGTTATGCATAATACTTACATAATTTTAAAATGTAAAGGACTTTTATCAAAAAAATTGGCACATCATACTCCCCTATGTAACATTACATTTGTAAAGTTTCAACAATGGGCATATAAAACCTCTCTGTACAGCTACATAACGGTTCCCAATTGTTCTAAGAAATAGTTCAGTCCATGGAAAACATTATAAAGAAATTTCATTCAGCCCTAAACATATTGATTCCTTTGACATAGTCATAGTCATTCAAGCATGAGGATGAATACAAAATAGTACTTACTGAACCAGAAGTGGACTTTTTTTCTGTATCTTTAAATTATATGCCTATTCTAAGAAATGAGATGGATTGGGAATAATTCAGTTTAAGCTTACTAGACACATGGAACTTCAAGTGAAAGCATTCCAGGAATTAGCCTTTCTTTCTTAATTACAGTTGCTGAAATGTACTTTCTTTTTCCTTTGTAACCTCTGAATATCTTAATGCAATTTTTAAACTGGAAAGCATGTACACTGAAAATACCTGAAAGTTTATACATAGAATATAGAATGTCTACATCAGGAGTCTTTTAATTATCATAAAATATATACTAGTAACTTGAATATAAACATCTCTCATCCTACAGGAAGGACGAACATAGTGAAAATGGCCATACTTCCAAAACTGCTATATAGATTCAATCCAATTCCAATTGAAATCCCAGTGGCATATTTCATGGACCTTGAGAAAAGAATCCAAAACTTCATTTGGAACAAGAAGTGACCTAGAATAGCAAAAGCAATTTTAGGCAACAGAGACATGGCAGGGAGTATCATAACCCCCAACTTGAAACTATACTACAAAGCTACTGTGATAAAAATAGCATGGTACTGGCAAAGAAACAGACCTGAGGACCAGTGGAACAGATTAGAAGATGCAGAAACAACTCGAGACACACTCAGCCACCTCATCTTTGACAAAGGAGCCAAATACCCTCACTGAAGGAAAGATAGCCTCTTTAATAAATGGTGCTGGAAAAATTGGGTTTCACCTTGCCAAAGATTAAAACTAGACCTATATCTCTCACCATGCACTAAACTAAAATTAAAATGAATTAAAGATCTAAATATTAAAACAGAAAGTTTCTTTCTCAGTGGAGTGTCCAGGACATGAGTAATAAATCATTATCTATAGATTTTCCTCCCACTCTAAGTACAGCATTTTTAAATCCACCAAGATGATTTTCACATGGATCATTCAGGACTGTTTCTGTAATAACACTTCATAAATCTTGCCCTTCTAGGCTTGGTCTCATCTCCTTTTCTTAGGTGATCTCATTTCCTCTAATTTAAACAGGCAATGGATCTAAACATCTATATCTGAAGTTTTGTCCAAATATATTCACTAAATACTTTAAAACAAGGATAAAGTTAGTATAACATTTAGAGCATTATATAATTGTGACAAAATATTTTCCATTTCTTCAAAAAACTATGGAGGATTATACAGATCAAACTTTTCTAGGGATCTCCACAAAGTTAGAAAGATAAATCACACAAGAAAGAGCTAAAAACTAGTCCATTCTTAAAAAACATGCACCCACATACACAGCAAACCATGGTTTAGAATGGTCTAAGTAGGGAATAAAGGGGCATTAGAAAAATATTTTAATTTTTTCCTAGGTCTCTAGGTATGCTGCAATATCTCATTGATGTTTGCCAATATATAGCATCTCAGAAAAGAAGCACTTCCCGCATCATAAGTCTTGTCTTTACACTCAACCTTCCTCAAGAAATGTAGTGATACCTTTAACTCCGTACACGTATAAATTGAACCCATCCATGTTTTATGGGAAATCTTGCTGTGGTTTTAGAAGAATGTCTTCATTCACACATTAAATTAATACTTTACTTGACATGTCTTCAGTTCAAATAATTTGGATAATTTATTCAATCAATAATTTATTCATTTTGCAAGTTATTTTGTATCTGGTATGTGGTTTGGGAAAACTCAAATTTCTTTTACAAATAACAATTCAAATATTTTAATATTATTAAATCATTTCTTCTTTCCTCACAAACTTTTCTACTTTGTCTTAGTTTAGATTGTTAAATATACCTGTGATTGTATTTGTACTTGTCAATTTCCTAGGTGATCTCAATTTTTCCATCATTAACTTTGCTGGTTCTGCTATGATTGATTTAATCATCAGTATTATTAGTAGCTAAAAAGTCTTTATGCCTCATCACTATAAATTTATAATTTCTGATATCTATTTTGGCCTGTTAATTGTCCAAATAAATTTCAGATTAATTTTCACTAATTGCAAAAGCAAAATATCTGGATAATTTTATTGCAATTCTTCTAAACTTAGAAATTACTTTACAAAGAGTTTGTAAATCCTTGTATCTCAGTCTTCTCTTGCTTCAAATACATAACATCACAATTTCTGTTAATTCAATATAATAGCACATTCTGTTGTGTTGGTAGAAAAGTATCTATAATAATTATTATAACCCAAACTGCTGAATATGGCAGTAGAGCCTATTCGGGCCCCACAGCATATGGTATGATAATAAAAGTATCAAGAAGTCTAGACAGATACAGGGCCAGAACCAACTTCATATTATTTTCTACCCTAATAGATCCCTTAACTCAGACAACTTACAATGGGGCATAGGAATTTGATAATGAAAGGAAAGCCTAGGGAAAATTCTAAATTGACTAAGTTTATCTTTAATTGGTAAGGTTATATCATTTTGAATAGTAGAATGGGGACTTGGAATTGAAATAATAATTTACCAAGGTTTTAGTATATTAACAAGTTTCAACTGAGACTTTATAATATAAATATGTGTTTCAAAAACAAACAGAATTTTGGTTTAACATCTCTAATTCTTAACAGAATTTTGGCTTTATTGGATTTGAATTCATCTTGAAATCAATAAATACAAAGACATTTCTCTTCTATGCAGACATAACTATTCCTAGCAAATCACACAGCCTTTATAATAAAATTTCAAAATGATTTTTCCATTTTTATCAATGATAGTTTAATGTGAGAATTATTTTTAATTCTACATTTAGAAGGTGACTTTTCCAAATAGACAATAAGTTTTGAAACTAAGCCTCAAAACACTAATTGTAACTTAATTAGTTTATATATTTGTTCAACTCAGTTTCAAGATTCCTGCCCTGTTTCAGAAATTATACATTCTTATCTGTAAAAACAGGAGCACAACTTGCACATATTAAACAGAGTTACTCATGCTCAAAAGTGATAACATGTGTAAGCATAGAATTTTAATTTTTATTGTGTTTAACCTTCTTTTGTTAACTATTTCTGTATAGAGAGAAAGATTAAGAATAGCCAGGATTTTTCTTTTGTCTGTTTATTTCTATGCTTTCATCTTCCCACATGTAACCCATTTGTAGACCTTTAGAAGTTATATATTGTATTTTCATTCTGAACCAGAATTCTTGGTCATCTTAAAGCTGAAATGTAAGAGTCCGTATTCTAATTGATACTTTAAGTGGTTATTTTCTTGATTACCCTGTCACCTGAGAATCTGCAGTTGTGCATGGCCCATAACCTTCCTCATGCCAGTTTCTCTTTTCAGTCACGAATATGTGCAAGTTACGACCTATTCTCAGGGTGTTTGATTTGTTCCTGCCTGGCTAGATAGAGAAATCCTAAATGCTGAAAGCAAACTCCCAAGTTCCATATAACAGAACAGAAGAGGGAGGGTACAAATTCCAAGCTACTGTTCCTCACACACACACCGACCTATGTATTGTGTCAGAGGAGATGCAAGAACAAAAGAATGGGGATAACAAAATAACAAGGATATTTCACTGCCAAGAGTTTCGAATAAATCTCTTCTCAGTTCTTGCTAGCCCACAGAGTGGGCAGTGTTTTCCAAGACAAGGGGAGAGTTGGCAAGGAGAGAAAATGATAGAAGAAGAAATTTGGGGATTCTCATCATTTCCTTTCTGGTTCATTTCTTCTCTTCACTTCATTTAGAATGTACTATCCCCTAGCTCCCACAAATAGCAGGAATATGAGCCCAAAAGTTCTGTTCCATGCAGTGTGATGTTCTGAATGGAGGAATTTCTGATTCACTATCCTACTCTCCAAATTGATTAGATACAGTTCAAAGTCAGGAGTAGATTTCCTCTCTAGGCCTGAATAAAGAGTGAAATCTTTAGGGTACAATATTTCTAGAGGAAAGAGAAAAATGTCTTTTTTTCTACCATTATTTTCTTCTCTAAACACTGTTCTATGATTTTCTCATTTTGCCAAATTCTTTTGAGCTCTTATTCAATGGACTCTTTTTAATACTCTGCTCAGTGGATCCTCCATGTTTTGTGAGGCAGGCCCACATTCTGGAAAGGAAGGAATGTTCTGGATATTTCACAACTTGTCTTAGGAGGTATCCAATTATAGCTTCATCACCTAAACAGGTTTAGTGGTCAGGTGGTTCCATAATTTTCAGAATGAACAGTGAAAGTATGATTTTAAAAAGTTGAACCAATTTTTCTCACTGCAACTGTGTAAGCACTGCATGCTCTATTTACTATAATTATATGTATGAAATTTTTCTTTCTGAGGAAAATGTATATATATCATGTCATACTTTTCTTGAGAAAAGTAGCTAATAGTCAAGCATTCTTAGGTCCACCCCCCCCCAGAAAGATAAGAGCATGAGCCATGAATAAAAGAGTTACATGCCTAAAACATATCAGAAATAAAACTGAGCGATACTTGGGTCATTAAATAAATGAAAAACTGCTTCATACTCTTTATAAATCTCATCTAGAAGACAGCTGAGAGTCTATACTTACCTCCCTTCTAGCTCTCTGTTCCCCCTCCTCCCTTACCCTCTTCCCCTCCTCCTCCCTTCTCCCCTCCTCTTCCTCTTTTCTCCTTTTCTCTTCCCTTTTCCTCTTCCTTCTCCTCCTGCTTCTTCCTCTCTGTCTCTCTCTCCCCCTCTCTTTCTTGGAAGATAGAATGCTCCTTTCCCCCTTTAGTAGCTGTACTTTGCTTCCCTTTGTGTCTATTCTCTTTCTTTCTTAACTGAAAAAAGAAAAACTCCTCAGAATCAATTTTAAAATACCTCTCCCTCCCTTTCTCCCTGTATCTCTCTCTCTCTCTCCCCTTCCTTTTTTTCCCCTTTCTTTCTTTCTTCCTCCCTTCCTTGCTTCTCATGGTAGTGGGGATTGAATTTAGGGCTTTCACACTGAGCCATATACCTAGCCTTTACCTTTCTTTCTTTCTTTCTTTCTTTCTTTCTTTCTCTCTCTCTCTCTCTCTCTCTCTCTCTCTCTCTCTCTCTTTCATTCTTTCTAATTTTGGGATAGGGTCTGACTAAGTTACTAAATTCCCACAATGAGCTTGAACTTGAGGTTCTCCTGCCTCAGCCTCCAGGACTACTGGGATTACAGGCCTGCACCATTATGCTTTCAAAATACTTCTCATGGAAATTGAGAAGCAAGGGATGAGGAAAGAGAAATACAGCTGGATACATTTGAAACATTATGAGGACTTTCTTTTTAAATAAATGTATTCATACATTTATATTTCTTGAATTTATTTTACTCTTTTTGGGGGTACTGGGGGTTGAACTCGTGACCTTGTACTTGTGAGACAGGCATGGTTCCACTGAGCTAAATTCCCTGCCCAAGAATTTATTTTATTCTTATGTTGACAATCTTATTTTATGCTTCCTATTTGGTTCCTAGTTATAAACCTATTTTATTTTGTTTATTATGTTGTTTTGTAGAGTTATCAACACTTAAAAAGTATATTCTTCCTGATGAATTAACTGCATTTTTAATATTCTAGGACTTTTATCTTTGCTTATTTTGAAATATATTTGAATTCTGTATTAGCTTTCCATCACTGGGATACAATAGCAAACACCCACAACTTAAAGGAACGGTTTAATTTGGCTCATGGTTTCAGAGGTTTAAGCCCGCAGTTGTGTAGCTTCAAGGCAAAAACATCATGGCAGAAGGGAATGGAGGAACAGAATGTTCAGTTCATGGTGGCTGGGAAGAAGAGCAGGAAGCAGTACCAAAAAGGAAGACACACCAGGAACTATATGTCATACCCTTGGTCACGCCTTTGTGATCCACCCAGGTGCAACCAGAAGTGTGATTCATTAATTTCCTGGCTGTCCTCCTTGCCAATCAAGTTGCCAGAATTAAGCTAAACCACCATAAATTCTGATTCTTCATTAGGATGAGGAAGATAATAAGATTTATGGTTATAAGATATTTAACATCGCTTTATTTTATTCTTCCCCACTTTCCGGCCTCCATATTGATACAAAATCAACTACCATAACAGTAATGACATTGTTAATATATTACTTGTGTTATTGTTTTGCATTATCTTTTGTTTTTATAAAATACAACAATCCCTATGCTTAATTCCAAGGTTTCCTTGATTTTCTGCTTTTCACTAGATTTACAAAACACTGTTTTGAACCACTATGAACGAAATATGTAGGACTAGGGGTATACCATTCATTGTCATTTCAGTGTACATCACTATAACATTTCTGAAGGTCAGTTTTTCATTAAGTGTCAAGATTCTTAAAATTGTTTCTGACTTTTAAAACAACCATTATCCTTTTTAGTGTTTCATCCCAAGAAGATAAATGTGAACATGTACAAAACTTTTAGCTAAAGGAATGATAGCTTCACATTTAAAAAAAGACAGAATATAAGAAAACTTCTTTATGTATATTACTTTTGTGTTTTTATACTGATGTAATATGGCATCAAATAATGATTTGATAGATTACATTGGTAAATACTTAATGGCATGGATAAAAGATTTTGTAATACAGAATAAAACGCATACTTATAAGAACATGAAAACTAATTATTTTTTATTCAAAAACATATTTACATGTCATTTGCAGATGTTTATCTTCATATATTTATATGGAACATCATGACCCAAAATGTTGACAATGTTTTTATAATTTATTATTTTCTTTATGATTTTTTGTA
The DNA here is from genome assembly GCF_000247695.1 of Heterocephalus glaber. The sequence continues at coordinate 6,415,364 of NW_004624837.1, read as the reverse complement.
CTATCATCTATATTACAATAAATATTTAACTAGTCTAACAAGTATTACGGTGATTTTTTTTACAATTATAAATTAAAATCTAAATTATAATTTTATAATTATAATTTATAGTTATAATTTATAATTATAAATTAAAATCTATAATTATAAATTAAAATATAAATAAATAAGGATTCAACAAATTTTTGTGACCAAAAATCACAAGCAAGTAGTAAACAGGAAAATATTTGCAGTGCATTGGATTATCTAAAAATTATGGTGAAAATACACAAAAAGTGCTTTTTCAAATTAATAAGGAAAAAAAACAGTATGAAATTAGTCAACAGACATAATTAGATAATTTATACGGGAATAAAATCCAAATAATCTACTGTGCAACAATATCAGGAAAATAAAAACTAAGGAATAATGATGCATTGAATTTTACCAGTCATATTACTACAAATAAATAGCTATAAGAAAGTGGTGGAAAGAAGTGAATCACTATGGTTCAGTTGGCAATATCTACCAAGATAATAAATAAATGTATTCTTTATGTTACTACAACACACAGTATGCAAAAGAAATAAAAGTACAACTATGGAGGAATAACATGTTTTTTATTGTTCAAAGTGACACATATCTGGAAACCACACCATTGACTATAACATAATTATACTGCAACGCTAAAAAAACCAAAAAAACAACAACAACAAATATTCAGGTATTCCATGGTGCAATGGTAATAAAAAAACCTCAAGATAACAAAAATTATATTCCCTCTAATAATATACTTCTACAAACAAAGAATACAAATCAGAAAATTAATGAATTTTTACATATGCTTCTACTTACAAAAAGGTGAAATTTGTGTATTGATTTATATCAGCCTATTCATATAGATTATATAGTGATTAAAATTGGATAGGAGCTAAAGAAATATATGCACAGAAAAGAGAAAAGAAAATATGTACTGCATCACAGTAAATAACAATTGACCTATTGCAAATATATCTCTGATGATATTTTTGTTACATAAAATTTCAATTAACATTTGAGCAAAAACTAGGGAGCAAATTGTATGAAAGAAACTGAGTTGACTGAATGGTAGAATTGTAAGTTTTATTTTGTATTTCTGTAGTAGTGTTCTAAGAAACTCTCAATAGCAACCTCACATCACTAGTGTGTGATTTGTGAGATGTGGAGAGATGTTTGTCATCTGTACTCTTTTCTTTCCCTTGAGGAGACAGCTTGCCAAACTCCAGAAGTTAGACTTGACATCAACACCTATTGTCAAATTTACCTTGCTCTTAGGAGAATGTAAGCTTTACTTTTTATCTTCTCTGAGTTTTCTTTTCCTACTCTGCATCCTTAAGTACACTCCAGGCAAGCAGGCCCCTGCTCTTTCTCATTTTTTGGAAACATGTAATTACCCTGGGAGCTAGAAATGTCTTCCCACAGAGTCACCAGGCTTTGATCTTCCCATCATCAACTCTTTGCTCAAATATCATATCACAAATGTATCCCCTGAGTTGTCTTCATAAAAGAAAAGTCTTCCACTACCCATTCAATGACACTTAACACTGCTCTACTTTATTTTATTTTATTCTCATAGTACTTGTCATTACCTGACATATGTCTGTTTATGTATTCATTCATTTATTGTCCAAAGCCTTTTCAATAAAATGTAAACCCCATGACAGACTTTATTTTGATTATTGTAGCATAGAACAATATCTGATAACTTTTGCCAGAAAGATACTTTTAAATGGATTAATTCATTTACAAAGATGAAAGGAAAAAGGAGAAATGCTGCAAGGTAAGATCTCTTACTGACTTTTATTTTTCTAAAGCCCAATCTCATGTACAGAGAAAAATTCTATGATTATTCAAATGTGTAAATGAAGAAGGAAAGTGTTTGTTTATTTTGCTTTTAATTTTGTTTGGTAGCAGGAAAATAGAAGCAAGATTGTCTTAGGATAGGAAGGGCTGGGGACTCTGAGTTGCCTTGAATGTGGATTCTCCTGTCAACCTCACCACTGTCAGCTGCATAGCACTCAGGAGTAGTGAAGTGCTCTGTGACGTGGTCATTGCATGACCATGAAATTTTCTGCACAACAGAAAATAAATTTCAGTCTTTAGAAAGATTCTCCCAGATCAGTTTTCCACCAACTACACAACTACACTGAATCCTGAAAGATGGGTATATGCTTGAAAAATGTGGGCATCTGGCAACTATGCTGGGGTGGGGACTAAATCTTCTATCTTTTCTCTGGGCCTCATGTAAATCTCTACAACCAAGGAAAAGGGGGAAATCCTTATATTACTTAAAATTGAATTTCACCATCCATGTGGATAAAGACTTTGAACATCTATTATTGAATTAAATTAAATTAAATACATCTTGGAAGGTGATTTCGGCTAGTGGTCACTAGTTTGACAATTTTTAAACATTACACTTTTATAAGATTACTACAGTTCAATTGTATTTATGTAGTCTCTTTCTTTCTCTATCCTTTCCCAATTTCTCTCTCCCTTTCACACACACACACACACACACACACACACACACACAAACACCCCAAATGTGTAAATAAGTAGTTAAGAATATCTAACTAAACATAAAAAATTCAAGCAAATCTAAGGTCATTTAATTTCCATTTTCTTAATGCAATCAGAGAAAATAGTCTATCCTTTAGACTTTGTAGCCTTCCACAAATTTGTACACTATGTAATACTTTAGAACTTAAAGTTTTTTTGTTTTCAAACAGAAATGTGCCTTAAAATGACTAAATCAGAAGCAGATTTGCCACTTAATAATATGGCCAAGTCCCCTACAATAGTCAGTTATAAATACTTTGATGATGGACTAATTAGCAAGATGTGCAGTTTCCTGTTCTCCATAAAATGAATGTGGCATTTATTTTATACTAGATTTCTAGGAAGTAAGATTTAGACCTGTTAAATTTTACTGTCTCTGGAATTGCTAGGAAACCTGTACAGCATACTTACATGCAAGACAGGCTCACTGAAGCTCTGGAACTGGAAGTTAACTTAGTTTTTAGGTCATCTGAAGTCATCTGTGAACCTTCTAGAGAACAGGTGTGAGGTATATATGTGGACTTTCAAAAATTACCACTGATTTGAGGAATACAACTAAACCCTGATGAGATTAACTTTGGGAATTGCAAAACAAACTGAGCAGATAAAGCATAGGCAAAAGAAGATTCAAAAACAGGTAAGAATTGAATAATGTAAATTTTTGAAGTTCTCTGGAAAGGATAAACTTCTCCATGAGTTTTAAAACATAACACAGAAATGAATGACAGGAAAGAAGATAGAAATGTCAAATGTTCCAAAACTGATATTTCTCTGGGGAGGATTAGACAATATTGTTGAAGCTTGGGGGTGCAAGGATGTACCCCAAGCTCGGGTGTGTGTCAAGCAGCTCGGCAGGCTGTTTCACCTTTGTAATGCCTTGGCAGCAATGGATGGTTCCAAGTAAGAAGATGTCATAGCAAGAGAGAAGCATTGAAATCTTATTCAGCACTCATTACCAAGAAAGTACAGCAATAACGGATACCTGAAGTCAAGAATTGCCTCACTTAGGAAATGAGTGACACAGAGGTGTGGACATTAAGAAATCCCTGCGCAATTGAGTGTTTTTCTCATCAAAATTCATATGTTGTTCCTAACCCTCAAGACAGTGTTAAGAAATGAGTCTATTGAGAGGTGACGAAATTGCAAGGGCAAAGCTCTCAGAGCCTTACAAAAAGAGACTCTGAGAGCTCCTTTGCCTTTCACCGTGTGAAGACTTGGTGAGATGAGGGCTGTCTATAAACCAGGAAATGGAACATCACTAGATACCAACCTCCCATCACCTTGATGCTGGATTTCCCAACCTCTAGAACTATAGGGAAAACAATTCCTATTGTATTTAAAACCACCCACTCTATGAGAGTGTGTCATATCAGCTCTAGTGTGTCGAGCAAATAACACCAGAAATCACAGGAGAATAACTTTGAGTCATTAGGTTTTGTGGAGGGTAAAACCAGAAAAGCAAATGTCTTCATTTAAAATTGGATTAGGTTCCAGAACACAGAAAATGTTCATCTCAAGGGTTTGAGATTCAGAAAGCGTGATTTGGGTCTATTTCAATGGTGAGAGTATGAACAAAACTGAAGAAAACTGTGGTAAATAGGCCTAAGTTATCAGAACTTAGTGTCTCTCAAAAGATAGGGTAAAAGATGAAGATGAGAGCAACTTTCTCCCTGTAGAAGAAAGCCAGAAAGAGTGATTTATGTGTCAGCAGACTAGACACTAGGTGAGGACCTTTTGAAAATCACGGGAGCAACTGCCACTTGGGAAGGGGTTTGGAAGTCAGGTATGAGGAGCATAACTCGTATGAGATGTAGAGAGGCACATCCACTACCAAGTGCATAAAACCATTAATCTTGTAACGCTGCTAACCTCATGCATAATATAGAAACAATCATAGAAATTAGACAGCTTTGCTCATATTTGGAGAATGTTTTAAAATGGCTGCAAAGGCACTTAAGGAAACCCTTAAATCTTTGTTTTTTATCTGCTCTTTTGGGGAAGGTGATCATAAGATTGTACATTGTACTCATGAAGAGAACACAGAACTAGTAATATGAAAAATGACCTGCTTACCTACAGAAAAACAAAAAGAAATCAGAAAGACATGCTACATTTATCCTCTAAGACTCTAGGCTCAGACTGTATCCAAAGCTTTTTGCCCTCAGGCAGACAGAAATCAGCGAGGATCAGAAAAATGTAACCTGAAAACCACAATAAATCCTGGGCTTCAGTGAAGACAGTGGCTCAAATTATAACATTCCTGTCCCAGCAGGGTGATTGCTGGGCAGCTGGGCTACTTTTTTTTTTTTTTTTGT
>NW_004624837.1:6350648-6404917 GCF_000247695.1 Heterocephalus glaber | reverse complement strand
CAGTGGGAAGACAGCTCAGAAGCCCCTACCTCTGGGCCAGGAACAATGGGACTCACAGGAACAGTGGGAACTTTGTCTGGTGGTCTGGTGTCCTCTGCATCTTTGTAGTGTGGAATCAGGTGGCTGCCTGTCTGCAGCAGGGTGATTCGGTGTCTTCCACATGACTCAGGACCTCGGTAGGGTGTGCACAGACCTGCCTGTCTGCAGCAGGCTGATTTGGCGTGTTCTGTGTGACTCAGGACCTCAGTAGGGCATGGGCAGACCTGCCTGTCTGCAGTGGGGTGGTTAGGCATCTTCTGCGTGACTCAGGACCTTGGTAGGGCATGCACAGACCTGCCTGTCTGCAGTGGGCTGATTTGGCATGTCTGGGCTACTTTTCAATTGAGGTAGCCTTGAAAATTTGAAGCCCTCAATTTTAGGAATAAGAAAGGTACATCCTAAAATTTGAGTTTGAGGATCAGCCAAGACTTAACAATCACTGTGTAAGTGCCTGTGACCATTAATCAAGGTATGCAAAGCTGAACAGATTGAGAACTGAATAGATTAAGTGGATTAGTGAAGCACAGTTCTCGATGTGGCTGAGGATGATATGTAAGCCAGCAAACTGAGGGAGGAAGTACCACCCCTGCTGCATGGCATCAACCAATAAGCTTGTAGCCTAGACAGGATAAAGAAGGAAAGAAGAAGGAAGTGTTACCATTTTGACAGAGCTGCAGTCTTTGCCATCACCTTTGGACATTAGTCTCCAATTCTTGAGCCTTGAAACACAGACTCATTCTAGCAACTCTACAATGAGCATCCAGGTCTCCAACCTGGACTGTTACTGAGTCCTTTTTCCCTCTTGTTCCATGGTTTCTATCTTCTCAGGTTGAATCATCTGCCTTTGGACTGCACAGATGGCCATTGTGGATCATCTTGCCTCTGTCTTTAGGTCTAGCTCAGAACTCCCCTTGCATAATTACACATGTATTTTTTATTAATTCCATTCCTCTAGAGAACCCTGTTACATTGCTGTATTACCAAAAGTCACTAATTATAAACCTCCCATGATGTAGACCCTCTGAATGTGACAGAAGGATGAAAATTGCCTTTAATCAGAGTTACATACCCAGCTCTTCAAGATAAGAGGTAAATGTAAAACTCACAGCTAGATATTCCTTTGTATAAGGCAGGAAGAGTAAAGCTGGGGGCTTTAGGAAACCCACCAGTGTTTCACTATTTGGGAGGGGTAGATGCAGAAAAGGAATGAAAACACTCTCTCTTGTCTTTGGTGTATTCAAAGATTTCCTGGGAAGAAAACATGGTAGAATGCTCTTGAGACACTAGTTTTGATTTTTGTATTTTGTTTTCTTAAAATTATTTTAAATATTTCAAAAATAAGAGTTTATAGAAGTTACATACTTAGTTTAAAAAAAAAGAAGTTACATACTTAGTTTAAAAGACCATAATAAAATATGCACTGTATGCCCAATGTGTAGTTTAAAGAGAAAACATGAAATGAACTATTTTATTTTCCCAAGTAGCTCTCTATGCACTCTTTGCCTCCCTCCAGAGGCCACCATATTTTGAATTTTGAGTAATAAGCCCTTTGCTTTGCTTTGAAATTTTACTATAGGATACATTGTTCAATTTTGGATCTTTCATCATTTTACATGTACTTTATATATCGAGAAGGGGGGATTGATATGTAGTAAAATGCCTTGAAATTTTTTGTTAAATCTTATGTTTTTGAGGTTTGGTTATGGTTTAAAATTTAATTCAAGGTAGATCATTTTCACTATTGTACAAAATTTCATTTTATGACTCAATGACAATATGTATCAGTTCCAGTTACACAGATAGAAATTACTAGTTTACATGTAAATTTGTGGTGTTCATTTCTTAATTCAAATGCTGCTGCTGTCTACATAGAGAAAAGACTTTCCCAGACAGTGCATTTTAATTACAGCCATCCATCCCAGCTATCTGAGAAGCTTTAAAAAAATATCTGTTAAGGACCTTTTTCAGCCAGCTGAATTAGTAATTGTTATGTTGGGACTCATGCACTGATGCCTAAAATTCCCTAGGCAATTGTCACCTACAGGCAGTGTTGAAACCATGTTCTTTGCTGTTCGAAATCTAAGAGAACCTTGGCAATGAAGTGACTGCAGTTTTTACATCCCTAGGTAATATTAAATAGGTCTGGATCTTAGGTGTATATATTTATAAACCACTCAAATACCAAAGAGCTCTGTTTCTCTACACCTTTATCAAAACTGCATGTTCGGGCATTAATGTCCATCTGATGAGTAACAAATAGAAACTCATTATGGCTCTTGATTCTTACCACCCTGCGTACCAATGATACTGGGTATGTACTGATATATATTGCCTACTGTTAGTGATATATTTTTATTCCTTACATTGAGTTTTATCTTTTCATTTTTCTTGTCTATCTGTCATGTGTTAGAAGTTATTTGTGGACACTAGGCAGAAACTAACATCTAGACCATCTAGACCTACCCTCTCCATACAGATCTCCACAGTGGAAGTCCACTCTTCCCCACTTGCTGGCTAGATCCAGATCCAAAAGAACACTGGGGTTATAGAATAGGATTTATTAACCTGCTGACATTTAGGACTAAGTAATCCCTTATTGTGGGCCTGTGTCATACATCAAAGGATATTAGCTGCATTTCTGGCTTCTGTACACTAGACAGCACTGGCACCCAGATGGGAAAACCAAAGGTACACACAGGCATAGACAGGGTCAACTTGCTCATAGGCATCAAGAATGTCCCCAGTTGAGAAGCACAATCCTAGAAGATAATCAATACCACAGGAAGGAACACATCAGATTTCTACACCCCTACTAGGGGCAGAGGAGTTTATCAATCAGAAAGCAACAAGCATGTAAGGATTTCCTGTTTCCTCAGCAGACACAACTATTTTATTCAAATCTTTATGGCACCACCTAATTTTTTACTTGATTTATTAATGAAAAAGTGTGTTCAAATAACTTATGAGGATAACAGACTTGTCCATTTGACTATTCCATTCTGACACTTTCTTTTCTTTTTTGTTTTTTGATAGTAAAAATGGATTACTTTTTTAATTCATTAATTTTATTGGTACATTTTAGGTATACAATATGCTGGCATTCATTATTGGGAATTTGTACCATTACATAATATATCTTGGTTCTTATTTTTTTCCCATTCCCCTGCCCTCCCTTCAACTCCTCTAACCCTCCCTATTTACAGAGACTACTTCCATTTTTTCATTTTCTCATATTAATTTCATTCCCTTCTTTCCTTCCCCCAATCCCTCCCACTTCCCCTTCCCCTTTCTACCTTTTCTTTTTATTTCAAGTTATCTATTATACATTTTGATCCTTATTTACACTTTCAGTTTCTCACACCATAGAAACTATTTTGTATTTACACGTGTGTCCTATTTATTTCACTTAAGAGTATCATTTCAATGTGCATCCATTTAGCTATAAATGCCTCTAGTTTCTCATTCTTTATGTTTGAGTAGTACTCCATTTTATTTAAAAAAAAAAAAAAAAAGCATCTTCTTTATCCAGTCTCCAGTTGATGGGCAACTGGGCTGTGTCCAATTTTTAGCTATTACAAACTGTGCCACTATAAACATGGGTGCACATATATCACTGTGGTTTGATTCTTTTAATTCTTTTGAAAAGATACCCAGCAGGGGAATAGCTGGATCAAATGAGACTTTTAGTCCTAGTTCTTTGAGGTATCTCCATATCCACAGTGGTTGCACCAGTCTACACTCCCACCAGCAGTGGAGAAGGGTTCCTTTTCCCCCACAGCCCCACCAGCTGAGTGAAAGTAAATTTAGCATTGTCATGTTATTTGGGTGAACTTAATTTTTGGACAGTACACAGCAACTTGTATCTGTGTGAGTGTATGTATCTACTAATGCTTTTTACTTTCATTTACATTCTGTCTCGTAGTATAGGAATGTAAACTGGTTTGGTTTTGGTTGGTATTTACTGTCATACCATTTCTACCATTTTGATTTCAAACATTTTCTTATATTATATCTATATTATCTCTTACATAAACAAGTCTAGTATGCAGTTCTTTTAACTGCGTAATTTAAGCTATTGTAATTTTTTAGTATAAATATATTGATATAAATGTACTCATATATTTTCTTTTATTTTGTCACCTTAATTTGTCTCTATGAAATTATTTCTATTTTCTTTTTTAATTTTCTTGCTTTATTTAAATTGTTTTTTGTTTTGTTTTCTTTTTTTTCCCCCAAGGAGATTGCAAGTTATATGGACTATTTATATTGTTAGTGCTTGTTTAACTTTTGAAAGACTGATGTTAATCTTGTATGTTTCATGCACTTCATAAAAAAATGCATGAAACTCAGTCTTTTAATTTAGTGGCTTTTGCTTTCAACCTATGTGCAATTATTATATCACTTTCTTTATTGTTTCTCTTTAACTCTACAAAGTAGTTTATGTTTTGTGCACTTCATGTTTGTTTAAATTTATCAATTATTTTCTCAACAATTTTCTTTCTTTAAACATTTTTCTGGCATAATCTCCCCCCTCCATGTCCTTTTAAACTTTTCTAGTGAAAGTTATCTTCATTGTATCTTCATTCTTGAGATAGTTTTACAGACTGTATAGGAATATAACTTTTACTTCCAGCAGTTTGAACATATTATTCTGTTGTCTCTTGACTTCTTTTGCTTGAATAAAACTAACAACTTTACTGTTTTTCCTGTTAAAAATCATGCTTTAAAATTTTTAACTGCTTTGTCTAATTTTTGATTTTAGTTTTAAGTGTGTTAATTACAATATATTTCCCTCAGTTTTTTTAGTATAACCTGAAAACTGTTAGTTTCTCTGTTAAAATTTTCTCTCTTTCATGAATTTTGTAATTTAATCAAGAGTAATCTTCTTTATTCACCCTTCTTCACATTTTTCCTATCATCTCATATTCAACTCAACTTTGATTTGATTAGACTTTTATGTTCTTTCCTTCATAAGTTCTTCTAAAGTCTTTATAGACAACCAAATGACAAATATGCTGTTTATTAAACATATATTCTACACTCTTTTATGTTAAACACTTTCAGAATTCTTACATTTAATATTTAATAGTTGTTACTGTCTATAATTATCCTGAGTCGAAATCTAAAGTTTGTTTTTTATTTTATATCATTCTGGGTCATTTGTCATGTAATTTTGTGTGTGTTTAATTTTGTGCATAATCATTGTAAGCTCCCATTTCTTTGAACTTTATATGTGGCCATAATTTTAATTCTAGCATGTTTTTCTTCAGAAAGAGAAATTTTTTGTGTGTCTGGTAATCCTTCAAAATGCACTAAGTCCAACTATTTAAAGCTAAGTTGTATGCTTGCCTTTCCTGGTCACATGCTGCAAGTATAGCTCGTAGGTAGGTATTCGTAGAAAGACTTCTTCCTTTAACATTTTTTCCTCTCTCTATATGGCCATAATTGGAACACCAATGTATCTCCATTATCTCCTTCTTCAGGTGAAGTTCTATTTTTCTATTTCACTCACTGAAGTTTTTTTTTTCCAGTACTTCTGATTTATGCAGGGATAAATCTATTTCTCTTTCTCTTGAATTATAATTTGACTTTGTCTCTTATCTCTTGCATAGGAACAATTAATCTGTAAACTTTAAGCCATTTGCGTTAGTTAGAAGCTACCAGAAAAATATTACAAACTTAATTCTTGTACCTTTTATCTAACCCAAAGGTATATTTGTGTGTTTGTGTTTCTGTTGTCAGAGAATTTTCACCAACAAAATTAGAAACAGAATGATGTCAGTCTCCACCCCAAGCTTTTGAAAAGCTGTACCTTCTTAAAGTCTGTCTTCACTGTTCTTGAAGGAAAAAGTAGAGGATTTAGTGCTCCAGAAAACAATGAGAGATAGCAGTTTGTAGCCAGTTTGAATCTAGATAGAACATAAAAGAAAAATCAATTATTATGGAACCTCCCTTAGGATCTCATGGATACACATTCAAGCGACCTCTGTATTCTGTATCATATTTGTCATAGAATCCTCAACACATAAACAGGACCATTGGGTGCACTTTTTGATCTCCTAGCACTAGCAGGAAGAGAAGCAAAATATCCTCACATGACTGATTATCATTATCGACAGAGGCAGGGAGGGTGAAAATGGAAGAGAGATTTGAACTTTATATAACATAAACAAATGCTATTTATTTCTTGCACATTTTTTTCATATCTATTATTTGTATTTGGAATTTTTTCACATGCTTATTCCTAGTATTGTCAATCTATTTAAGGAGAACTGTTTATTGTGTTGATCTCATTCTTTTACATGTTCACGAGGCAGATGTTTTACATGTCCAAGACATGCGCAGTAATACATGTGTCTGTGTGTCAGTATGAAAATCTCACATTGAGATATTTTCAGAATTTGCATCTTGCTCCATGGTTTATAATAATTATCCTGATCAATCTTCCATTGAATAGTCATGATTGTTAGATCATATTATTCTAAATGTTATTTAAATATTCAGGCAGACATTCTACAATAACAAAGCTTGTGACACCAAACACTAGTACCTTCAGGCCATGAATGATTTTCTTTAGTTTCATCCACTGTTTGTGGATTTTTCGGCCTACCTGTAATATACTGTAGAGACAGCTTTTTAAAACTGACTAAAACCTAACGTGGGTAATTATTTCCATAATTACACCTGACCTCCCTGTATAAATAGTGAGAAGAGTTGAATTTTAGTCCAAAATCATAATATCCTGGTGCATTAAACTTGTCTTATAATTTTTAAGGCAAATTATGTTAATCACTGTAAAGCTATTTAATAACTCACAGCTATTTAATAACTCACATGATATGATAAATGTGAAATTGCTTAACAGGAACAAGTGATAAATATAAGCTATTCCCTCTTTATTCTACAGATACTTTAGATTGCTCTTTGTGAAGAGAAATAAATATATGTACTGTACTATTTGATAGGCTACTTTCAGGATTTGGTAAGCTTTTATTTTCAATTTTTAGAAAGTTTCACAGAATTTTCTATAGGAGACTACTGGTGATACTTTTTGGGTTTTTTTGTTTGTTTGTTTTTGGTACCAGGGATTGAACTCAGGACCCTGCACTTGCAAGGCAGGCAGCGGAAGCACTGAGCCAAATCCCTGGCCCCTAGTGGTAATGCTTTTTAAACAGCTTTTGAATTCCCTTGGGTGTAATTGCTGAAATATTTTCTAAGCACTACTAAAACTTGGCATGACTTTCTCTTCTCAATATTGAAATAACTGTTTTGTAGTATAAGTTTTGCCAGGATTTACTCCCTCACAATCCACTAATTTTGTAAAATGCATGTTCTCAATAGATTATGATAAAATTTCTTAATTTTCTCCTAAAAACAACAACAAAAAGCAAAAGATCTTTACCTTTTCTTTCCTTGTAGCATTTCTGAGCCTAATGAAATTTTTAAAAGATCCATTAAGGAAGTACTAATCATTTTTCCTTTCTCTTCTTAATTTTGCATATGCCATCTAATATTGGTGATTTATCAATTTCAAGTCTTTTCAAAAAAGTCATTTTTAAATTTTCTTTATTGTTTAACTTATCTCTCTTGCCTGAAAAACAAATCAAATATTTGAGTCAATACAGTACCCTATTAATATAAACTGATTTAAAATACAATTCAATTGTCTTTTCTGATAAATATGTTTAAAATAATGCCAGTGTCAAAATTGTTTATTATGTTTTTGAAAAACAACATGGAATAATTATAAAAATACAATTGAATTGCATTTAAATAAGTTTATATTAGTAGGGTACTGCATTGACAAACATTTTTCCATAAGATTCTAGATAATAGAGCAAAATAGTCATTTTCCAATGAAATAATTAGAATTGTTTTCCTGGTAATGAGGAATGAACTTTCTGGTAATATGAGACATGCAACTGTTTGATAATAACTTGTATATCTTTGGAAGCATTATAATCTTTCTTAGGCATGATAAATTATTGCTATAAAATAGTAATTCATATATCTGATTACATATGACATTTAATAATATGTAACAAAAATATTCCTGACCTTTTTCTACAAGGTGAAATAAATTTTAGCTGAACTTCAAATATGCTATATGTCTGCTCTAATATATCTTATCAAAGAGCATCCATTTAGGCAAACAGTATTTCTAATGCATATCTATTTGACTTGATAACTTATCTAAAAATATTGTATTGGGATTTCCTTTTTTTGTTTACTTTATGCTTTTTTCAAGTATCTAGTGTAAATGTACTGTAATTAAAAGTGAATACTTATTGGCTACTTACTTTATACCCTACATTATCATAAGCCTTCCTAGAGAATGTGATTTTTCTATTTTAGGTTAATAGGGGGTAAATAAAAAGCCAGTATAAATATTAAGTAAATTTATGAATAAAGAAGCAGATAATAGACCATAGTAAGGACTTGGGGTTCAGGTTAGGATATTCTGAATCACAGGAGCACAACGTAAGTTAACAGGAAATTCATTACTCCAAGCGTCATTCATGGTGGATGAGAAATTGGATCTTTTAAAACATTATGACAACTTCAAGCCAGAAATTTAGATTGTTCTCTTAGATTGGTCCATTTAGATATATTTTGGTTTTCAAAGAAGAGAAGAGAAAACTAAAACCATACTTGCTACAAATAGGACTTATTTATAATATATTGAGAAAAAAAGTTTTAGTTATTATAAAGTATTCAATAATATTATTGGGGACTAGGACTTTCATTATATTTGTGCTTAGATTTTTTTGATATTTTCTTATTGATTTTTGTTCTCATTCTTATAACCTCATGGTCACAATATGGTCATTGTGCCTTCAAGGCACAATATCTATGTAATATTACACACCAAAGGCAAGAGATAAGGAAAGGGATGATACAAGTTGACTTTTTCTTTATATCTCATTGGCCTGGAAAGTGCCACATGGTGTCTTTGGCTGAATTGAAAGGTAGGATATAAAGTCTCAGATTTATTATTAGGTAAGGGATAATCTGTTGAAAATAGAATTTGGAAAGAACCCATCTACAAGGTCTGCTATACAAACATGTTATCCTATACAAACATGTTATCCTATACATACATGTTATAGTTTACTTGTCTAGAAAGAATTCAAAACTGTTCATTGATCCATTTATTTATTCTTTCAAAAATATCAATTCAATATCTATTTCTGAGTGCTTGAAATAAAATAAACATGCTTATCTTATCAAATAAGCAAAATTAATTCCAGATGGATTTCAGGTCTAATTGTTAAAGGCAAATAGAGATTTATAAAGAAGAGGTAAAACATCCTTGTGGTCTTAGAATAAGCAATTTTTATTAAATAAGACACAAAAAACAACATATAAACAGATCAATGTACTGCAAGAGGTTAATATTGAGAACATCTGGTCATTGAAAAAGACCACTTTTAGGGCTCAAGAGGGTAACACAATTACCATATATTAAAAAATGTAAACTATACACACAGATATACACATACACATTATAAGAACTGTTATGATTAATTAAAAAGGGCTTAACAGCACTCTGGGTGCCAGAAGCAGAAAGACTGCAAGTTCAAGTCCAGCCTGGACAACTTAGCAACTTAGTGAGACCCTGTCTCAAAATACAAAAGTAAAAAAAAGCAGTAGAAATGTATCACAATGTGAATCTTCTAGGAAACTAGTTTTCTAGAATATTCTCCTATGTTTTATTTCTTTATTATATTTGTCACGTAAGAGAAAATATGTAATATTGTTATGGTTTGGGTCCAGATGTCACCCCAAAGCCTCATGTGGTCATAGACTTGATCTAGAATTTGTGAAGCTGGAACTGATTCATGATGTAATGTTAGGCTCAAGGGCACTAGGATTAAGGTTGTGAGTGCTACCCATCCTAAGTAGTCTGAATAAGATAAAAGGGGCAGGGAGATGCTGTTAACCCTCTTGTTATCTTTGCTACCTTGTTGGCGCCATGTTGTTTCTCCTCTGGGACACCTGTTTGTCACCTCTGCCTTGGAATTGGCCAATTATGGACTGAAGCCTCCACAAACTGTAAGCCAAATAAACCCCTTCCCCTCCAACTTTGGGTGTAGGGTATCTTGTTTCAGCAAGGAGAGAGAAAGGTAACTAACACAAATATTTAACATTCTGAGTGTGGTTTATTTCACTTAGTATCATGATCTCCGATTCCATCCATTTTCCAGAAAATGATATGATTTCATCTTTCTTTATTGATGAATATACTCCACTGTGTATGAATGTCACATTTTCTTTATCCATTTACCTATTGATTGGCATGTAGTCTATTACCACAGCTTAGCTATTGTGAGCTGTACTAGTGTAAATATAGGTATGCAGATATTACTATATAATTAACTTTAATTTTTGTGACTATATCCAGAAGTATAGCTGGATCATATGTTATATCTGTGTTTAAGTTTTTAAGGAATCTCCATACTGATTTCCATAGTGGTTTTATTAGTTTACATTTCCATCAACAATGTTAGAAGGTTCGTATTTCCCATATCCTCCCCTGTGTTCATTCGCTTGTTCATTCTTTCTTTCTTTCTTATTCTTTTTTTTAAGGTTTTTTGTTTTGTTTTGTTTTTGCATTCTTGATGATAGCCAATCTGACTGGTGTGAGATGAATTCGCAAAGTAGTTGGATTTGCATTCATTTCTCTAATGGCTAATGACATTGGAAGTTTTTATATATTTATTGGCCATTTGTACTTCTTCCTTCTTTGTAGAGTATCTACTCAGCTGATTTACTCAGTTTTGTGCTATTTGTTTTGGGGCGTTAAATTTTTGGAGTTTTTATGGACTGTACATATTAATCTTTATCATAAGAGGAGCTGCCAAAATTTTTCTTTCATTTAGTGGGTTGTCTCTTCACTCTGTTGTTTGCTTTACTGTGCAAAAGCTTTTTAATTTATGTAGTCCCATTTGTTAATTCTTGATGTTAATTCCAATGCTTTTGAGTCCTATTTAGGAAGTACTTGCCTATGCCTATTGCTTCAAGCATTTTCCTGTGTTATCGTCCAGCAGTTTAAAAAGACCCTGAAAACTGAACAAAAAGAGAAATGCTGGAGGCATCAATATATTGGATTTCAAGCTATAGTACAAACCTATGGTAACAGAAACAACATAGTACCGGCACAAAAACAGACATATAAACCAGTGGAATTGAACAGAAGACACAGAAACAAACCCACAGCTATCTGATTTTTGACACATAACACAAAACCAAACAAAACAAACAAATTTATTCTTGGAGAAAAGATGGCCTCTTTAACAGTGCTGGAAAACTGGACACCCACAAGCAGAAGATTGAAACTAGATACCTATCTCTCAACCTGTACTTAGAACACATCAAAATGAAAATACCTAGATACAAAAAAGTTTAAGTTTGGTCATGGTAAACAGTCACTTAGGAGACATAAAAAAATTGGCTGAATAAATGATTTGCTCCAATGCTGAGAAGAGTCTAATTGAATTCAATTCATTGCTCATAATTCTACCTGATTACTGAATGACTGTATGTTGACTGAAAGAAATTGTAAACATGACAGAGAAATAAGACCAATAGGAGATACATATTAGGATTTTTATTGCAGAGAATTGGCTTTTATAATTTGGGGTATCAACAATAAAGGACTGAATTTCCCGAGCCAGGGATTTCATGAAGGGCAACTGGAACAGAGGAGGATGATCCAAAACTGTTATGAACAGGGCAGAATTTCTTTCACTGGGAGATGTTTTCTCTCTTCTTTCAATTAGTTTAATCAGGTTCATCCACTTCACTAAAATAATTCTTTTACATAAAGTCAACTCTTTCTGGACTTTTGTTAAATGCCTTCAGAGCAATGCCAAGATTAGTATTTGAATAGCTGGCGATTATAACATAGCTGAATTGATTCGTAAAACTGAATACCATACTCTACTTCTCCAATGGTATACCTTTTATGAGTTGTTCCATTTTAGTATGTTGTAGTTTTTCTTCAAATCAGAGACAGTTTTTAATATAGTAAAGTACATTAGTGGTCCATTTACATTAACCTCACTAGATAGCTATTTCAGCATATGTGCCCTTGAATTTACCTGTTTTGTCCTTATTTTAATGGAGTTCTTTCTTATGATTTTGCCTACAAAAGTGTCTATATTTTCTGAATACTTCAGTATAATTTGAAAACAACAAATCTCTACTCCTTAATATGTTAATATTACTTTCTCTGGGTATCAGAAATTTCAGTGCCCTCAACAATATATGTTGGGGAAAATACATATTTATGTTTTTGGTTATAAAAGGAGTTTTATTTCTCACTTTTACATTGGTGGATGAGTTTGTCAATATTATTATGAAGTAAATCACTACTTTTCTCCACTCCTCAAGTCTATTTTTTCTGAAAATACAGTAACATTTCTTTCTGCTAACAGGTATTTAGTGAATTATAGGTTTATTTCACTCTGTTCTTTAAATATTATTTAAAATCTTCATTTCTCAATTACTGTGAAATTGAAAGTTCTTTTTAAATAAGAATCATAATGAGGAACAAAGAAAGTATTTAGGGAGTTCAGAGGAGGGAGTGGGTAGTTTATACAAGGAGATTTAAGAAATATTTTACTGACCAGGATAAAACTTTGACCTTGGTTTCAACAGGGTGTTTGACAGTGGAGATATTTCATTTGGGGAAAGAGAAGTACATTAGGGACAAAAGCACTAAGAAAGAAAAGGATATGAATTATGCAAGTAAAGAAAAGTTCAGTGTGCATGGAAGATTAAATGCATGAAGTGGAATAAAGAGAAATGAAGCTGATGAAGTTGATTGGGTTTGAAATCCAATTCATATATGCCCAAATAGTGAACAAACAATAAAAACATCAAGCCTACTTAGAACTTTTATACTTGATATTTATTCATATGACCCTAGCACATAGTGCTTGGCACATTGCAGGTATTCAATAAGTCATCTGGTGACTGAACATATATTGTATTATATATGAAGATCAGATTGTCTTTCAAACAAAATAGTTCTCTCAGTTACAATAAACATTGGATTTGGATGAGGGCAGAAAGAAACAGGTAGGAGAAAGACAGACTTTATTAAAAAAGAGATCGAGTTTGAGAATATTTTTTCTAACTATAAGCGTTTAACAGTAGATTTGCATTGCATTATCAAAAGTTCAAAAATATTTGTGTATAAAAAGTTTTTCACTGCAGCCTTGAATCGTATTTAAAATTGTCTGTAAGCAGGAATGTTTACAAACACCGAAAACTATATCAAGTAAAAAATAGCATCATGAAATTTGATAGAGTTTGTATATCCTTTTTTGTTGAGGGAGATTCTGAAAAATGCCTTTGAATATTGGATCAATGTTGTCTGTTTGCCAACATATTTTTCTGTTACAGTAAAAATATTCAAGAGATAACTAGAAATTGGATACGAAATATTAGTCTAGCTCTGGGATTGCTTTCTCTTTCTGCTGATGAATAATTGGTTTGTATCTAAAAGTAATGCTTTCTGATAGGCTGGAGTATTCCACTATGTCTCTGAAAATATTTTATGCTCTCTGCACAAATTGATCCCAAAGATTAAAGAATTCATGGCTGAGATTTTAAGTTGGATTTATTGACACCCATTCATGTTGAGTGCAAAGACAGACTGATGAGCAATTTATTTTAAATCTCTTGGGAAAGGGGTGAGATTACTTCAAAATGCTTGCTGGTTAGGTTTTTTCACCAATGTCTGCCAGATATGACACTCAAGACAATCTAATTTGTTGCTAAATTATATGATTTAAGATAGATAGTGTATACCAAAAATTAGAAAAGAAAAATCTCCCGAGATTAATTTTATAACAGAGTTGAAAGAAAGCCAACTCAAATTAACCATTATATGCAAACAGACATCACTTACAAAAAAATATTTTATACTAGTAGGTGTTAAGGTTTAAATAAAGGTTTCAAAACATCAATTTTTTACAAAGAAACTGTTTTCTTATATCCTTTTGAAAATTAGTACATTTGCCATAATGAATATAAAAAGTTAAAATAATAATTAAAAATACTTTGAAAGGAAGAACATACATACTTTCAGTATTATTTCAGTGAAATATAAATACAAAAGCTGCTGGTATGATGAGGATCCACTGTAGCCCTGATAGTTCTCACTCCCTGATAGCTGATGCTTTCAACAAGAGACAATGATCTTTCTCATGAGGCAAAAATCTCTAGTTCATTAATGCAGAAGCAGAGAGAACCTTGGATTAGATACATACTTCAGGGCCAGACAGATATCATTAACTGCGCCAATTCAACCATGAATTAAAACTCATAAGAGTTTGCACTCTGTTGTGTTTTATTTCTGCATCTTTCCCTAAGAAAGACTTCTGACCTAGTATAACCCTCGACTGTATGCTAGTCCCACATGGTAGGAATAGCATATTGCAGGAAATTAGTTTTGAGTAAGGGCTTTGTGTTCATCATTTTCACTGTAAAAAATTTAAGATAAATTTAGGATTGACTTTTCACAAATAAATTTCTTGTACTTTCAGCTTGTTCATGACATACTACATTGTAAGCCTCCTAGGTACCTAGTAAGTAGCAACATCACAGATATCTCTCAAAATTTCTCATTAGGCCTTGAATCTATCTTCATCCAATGAGCATTAATTATGCTTATGTGTCAGTTATATATTCAGTGTTATTCATAAATCAAAAGTGCATGAAAAACTTAACACAATTACTTATTTAGTGTCAATGTTCAGGGCAGGGCAAAAGTGTAATTAATGTCCTCCAGTATCTTACTCACAGGTGGATAGTGGTAAACTCCTTACCTTATGAGAAATGAACAATTTACTGTCTCAGTATTTTTTAATGCATACAGAGGGCATTAAATACTATGGTTTTTATAGAAATAAACAGAGAGGGCTGGGGATTTAGTTCAGTGGTGCTGCCACCTGCCTCGCAGGCACAAGGTCCTGAGTTCAATCCCTAGTACCAAAAAAAAAAAAAAAAAAAAAAAGAAAGAAAGAAAAAGAAAAAGAAATACACTGAGAGACAAAAAAAGGAAAAAGTTTATTTTTCTTTAATTTTCAAGATTTCATCATACTGATTTTTAATTTGCCAGTATATGAACTTATAAAACTTAGGTCAAGAATGTGATAAGAAGCAATAAAAGAAGTCATGAACTTTATAAGAGGACATGAACTTTTTCATAAGAATTTTAGATCAACAAGATTGAAGATGGACTGTGTGGAGGAGGTTGGTGGAAGATGGAAACACAAGTAATGATGAAACTAAACTACATTATTCATTTTACTTTTCAATAATTTGAAAGATGAATTATTTGACTATTTTTATAGAAAGGTATGTTCTAATTGTTGTCATTTTGTTCTTTTTATAATGTTTGATTCTTCCTAATTCTCTATGTCTTATCTAGTCTTCCTCTTCTGAGTGTAGGATTTCTCTTAAGTACCTTCTCCAGTGTTGGCTTAGTGGGGATGTATTTCTGCAGTTTATGCTTATCTTTGATGGGCATTAATTTTCCTTCTATTTTGAAGGCTAGCTTTGATGGATATAGTAATCTAGCTTGGCAGTTATCTGGACAAGCATTTTGATAACTGTGATTATACCGATAAAATCATAGTGCATGATCATATTTTTATCAATGCTTAGCCTATAATTTTTCTTGAAGCCACATTATCAGGTGAAAATGAAGAAAAATGATGCTACTTGTTATATGTTAGAAAAAAATTGTAGAAAGATTGCTTTTTCTAGAATATATATGCATAGCAAAAAATTGTGAACATTAAAGTTAACAAATTCATATTTTTCAGTTACTTTTAACATAGATGTCTGTTTTTCCTTCTCTAAGATCAATTCTCTCTGTCCTTCAGTCTAACTCTTTACCTTTCCCAATGTCTACCTTGTAGCTCTGCTTAGTTCTAAGCACAGATTACTACTTTCAAATGATACCTGCTTCAACAGAAATGCACTTCTTACTGAAAATCAATAATATTTGAACTCTTTGAGGAATGTGTCCAGTTTACTCTTATATTTCAAAAGTATAGAATATTATTTGGGACATAATAGTTGCATAGTGTCTGTTTAATAAATAAATGAGTTTTCTAGGTCTTCACTCTTGATATTAAGAACAATGAATATAATTGTATTAGAAAAATTTTAAGTTTAGAAATGATAACAACCTAGATTGAGAGGGTTTACAAAGTCAGTAAACATACCTAAATTAATGAATCACTTTCCTACAATACAATGTAACTCCTTTGCATCAGTCTGTTTCATACATGAGAAAATTAAGGAAATAGGAGTTAAATTATTGCTCAAGATCATGCTACCACTTATAGGACTAAAATAAGAATCCAAACAATCTGACTTTGGACCACACTTTCTTTATTACTATGCTATAAAGTAAAAGTTGTCCAACAAACTTAGCCAAGATTAGCATTTCCCAGATACACGAATGTCATGATAGGGTATATAACACTAGTTTTGTCAAAAATGATACGAACAAAATTATTACTGCCCAAACTATGTGCGATGAGAGGTATTTTATCACAAAAATACAAATTAACCATCATCATCATCATTATAAAGTACAATTATTTAAATTAACATAAAATGAGCCAATCAGTGCACTGTCTTCATTGTTCTTATTTCACTTCTTTCTGAAGACAGTGCACTCATAGCTAGCAATGGCGGGTACATTAACACTGAAAAACATTTTCAGTGCACTATGCACTGTTGCCATGAATCTTTCTATTTCCATTTGCCTTTTTCTAGGTAGGATGGGTTGTTTTTTTTACGTGCCCCAGGAATCTATACACAGCAAACAGGCACCATTTGCTCCTTGTGGAGATGAGAACAGGATCATTTCAGCAGATGACCTGCATTGGGTGTATCTGGGCAGGAACCCAGCAGCCTCAGAGAATTACACTAGGATGAAAGCCTCTTAAATTCATATCCAAGAAGGTATTTTTCAGTGCCCTCAGGATCAAAGGTGAGGACAAAGCTGATTCTTTATAACTGAGCAACACAAATTGTGAGTAGCATGAATAAATAGCAGTGTTTGAAGCTATGTTAAAACATGAGTAGTCAATGTATAAATGTATAGTTTTAATTTTAGCTCTCTGGCTGCAGATTCAATATAGAATCAGTTTCTGTACTTAATGATTTCTGATGCCAGACAAAAGCACAGATTTTCTTGTACTTCCTCACATGTTAAACATGCCTAAAAAGTGGGGCAGAGAAGACAGCACCCATAAGTGGTACATCTGTGCTCTCTCCAAGTAAAACTGAGGAATTGAAAGTGATAAGTGATATTGATGTAGAAGAGATATAGCTCCCAACCTGGTAGATGTCAAATGTGCTGAGTTCATGTCCCCTGAAATCAAAGAATGCATTCCAAAGGGCAAAGGAGGTTAAGAGTAGGAAAGGTTTTTTGAGAGATCACTCCTAGGAGACAGGAGGGTCCCAGAAGTAAGTTGCCACCAAGGCCCTTCTTCTGGGGTAATTTATACAGCAAAGTCATAGATGTGGGTACAACATGGGTCAAAATATAATCAACCTATAAGATCACAAGTATAGCTGCACAGCTAATATTGATCCAAAAGGAAAATGGAGCGTGCAGCAAGATCACATGGCTATCATCATCAACTTCAGTTTATCTATGACCTTTAAAAGAGGAAAAATTGGGGGAAGGGATGGGTCCAGGTGTTCTTGTCACCCACCAGTTGTGTGATGCATATCTGGACTTGGTAATGGATTGGGTGGTACCAATTACAGTATAACCTCAAGTTTCCATTTATCCTTTAGGGAAGTGTGCAAGTCTGGCCATTATGACTTTATCATGAGGCCTTACCTTCTCTAGATGCACCTCCAACCACAATTCTGGTGCCTTTATTTTTCAGTGACTTCCTTGAACCCAGTCCCTCTCTGATTATATATCAAATTTTATATAACTTAATGGCCTATAATGATATCCTATTACCTATGCCAAAATTTGCATGTTAGAAACAAGACACTGGTGCCAGAGGCCTGCTGGGCCACCATCAGTAAGAATGTGAAGCCCTAGGTAAAGGCCCACCCTGAAAGCAGTGAAGGAAGGATCCAGAAGGGCATCATTCTGAGTCCAGGAATTGATGCAGGGGTAACAGTAGAGAGAGACTTTCCAAGACTTGTTGAGAATTAAAGCCCACTGGGAGAGCAAAGAGTCACCTCAATAAAGGCACAGCAGACTACAGTGGTTAGTGAATTGTTGGGTCAGTACCTCTTACCAGGACCAGACTTGTGGAAAAAGGACAGCTTGAACCTTCAGGAGAACTGTGCAGAGTTCAAATGTGAAGGAGCTCAGGAAGCTCAATTCCAGCCTCACAGCCAGAAACCAGCCTGAACATAAGTGGACTATGGCTGGCTCCCTGAGATCAGTGGACACAGATCTGTACTTAGATCAACCCATGTTGTCTGCCAGGGACAACAGAGACACCTCTTGAAGGGAACAATTTTTTCTTCTTTTCTTTTCTCCTTCTTCATTTCTCACCTTTCTTGTTCCTGTTTTTGTCCATTTTTTATTGTTATTTTTATAGGAGTGAGAGTACAGTTTCTGGTTTTTCTGTTGCTGTCAGTTAGTTCTGTTTTGTTTTTGTTCCTTCCTTCTCTCTTTTTCTTCTGTCTTCACCAGTTTCTCAAAGTACACATGATCTTTCTGTGTCCTCTAGTCTTACATCTAACCTTTCCCTGTCCTTCTATTTCTCTACCCCCCAATCTCCTAAATCTCCTCAGAGGGCAAATTTGCTATATATATTGAAGGGCTTATTTACTGCAAATATATTTCTGATTTGTTCTAAGTATTGATATATAACCACAAATCTGGATCATGTGATCAAAGAAGATAGATTAATAGTTACCACAGTTTGTCATTTTCTAGGCTGTGTTTGATGCCATTGTTAATGCTGATTGTATTACTTTAGCCAAAGTGAGGCAATTGTTTTAGTCAGTTGTCCTTACTGGTATACCAAGACTGAGATTGCCTATGGGGGCTATTACAGACTCAAAACCCAGAGGCCAACTAAAGCTGGAAGACAATCCAAGAAGTAGCCATTCCCTAAGGGTTCTAAATACTAGCAATAAAGTTACTCTCAATAACCAATTTACAGGAAGCAACCCAGGAATTAAACCAAAAACATCAACAACAACAAAAGTACAAATGACAAGACATCTAAACAAGACTCCAAACCAGACATCCAGATCACCAAAAGCAACTCCAATGGGCAATGACATGGAACAATCTTAGACTCAACCACCTGAATTCCCTGAACTGGCAACAATAGAGGATCTGGAAAAAAAATCAGAAATAATTTCTCAGATAACAACAGAGATGGTGTCCATAATGAAAGACATGATTAATAACTCTAGATGAGACACAGATTAAAAAAAAAGAAGAGTTTAGAAATATGATAGAATCTCAGCATAGCAAAGAAATGGAATCCATAAAACAGATACAAATAGATGTCCAGGAGATTAAAAACTCCATTGAAAGTAGAATGAACCAATGTGAGGACAAAATAGCAGATATAGAAGACAGGATTGCAATTAGTGACCAAGATAAGAATGAATTCTAAACAATAGCAAGGGACTATGAGAAATCCATCTAGCAGGTGATAGATGATGCAAAGAAGAATAACATAATGCAAATAGAGTCACTGAAGAAACAGGAGATAGTAAAAATGACATTAAAAAAGTTCACAGAAGTAATGGCAGAAAACTTCCCAAAGAGGGGGAAAGAATTTGACCTACAGATAAGTGCTACATATAGGACTCCAACTAGCCATGATTAAAAAAAAAAATTAGACTTAGGCATATAATAGTCAAAATTCCAGAAACCCAACAGAAGAACAAAATATTTAAAGTACTTAGAGAAAAGAAACAAATCATATACAAAGGAAAGCCCATCAGAATCACACCAGACTTCTCAACACAAACCCTCAAGGCAAGACGAGCCTGGAGTGAAATATTTCAAGCTCTAATAGAAAACAACCTCCAACCCAGATTGATGTAGCCTACAAAACTATCTTTCAAAATTGATGGAGAACTAAGATACTTTCATGACAAAGAACACCTGAGGAAATGCATAAATACCAACCAAAACTCTGAAAAATTTTAAACAATATCCTATGAAAAAACAATGAGGGTTACAACCCCAGGAAGCCCAACAGAATGAATCCATCAGGCAAGACAAGAAATTAAATGTGAAGAGGGAAGAGATCCGACAAAAGGAAAAGATCGTGACAAGGACAAATCAATACATATCAGTTAAAATCATCAATGTTAATGGTCTCAATTCACCAATCAAAAGAAATAGACTGGCAGAATGGATCAAGAGGCAAGATCCAACAATATGCTGCATACAGGAAACACACTTAATTCAAAAAGAAACTCATAGACTAAAAGTTAAAAAGTGGAAAACAATATTCCATGCGACAGGAACCTTAAAAATAGCAGGGGTAGCTATGCTATTTGCAGATCAAATGGATTTCAAACCAACACTAATTAAAAGAGACAAAAAAGACCACTACATTCTTGTAAAAAGAACAAACCAAGAGGAATAGATGACAAAATATATATGCACCAAATACTAGTGCACCCAACTATATAAAACAAATATTAACAGACATGAAGAATCAAATATGCACTAATACAATAGTGATAGGGGAAGCTGAATAAACCACTGTCACAAATAGACAGATTAACTAGACAAAAAAGTCAACAACAAAATACTAGAACTCAATCAAACTGTTGAAGAAATTGACTTAACAGATGTCTACAGAGTGATCCACCCCACAAAATCAGAATACACATTCTTTTGAGCTGTACACAGGTCATTCTCCAAAATAGATCACATACTTGCTCATAGAACATGTTTAAATAAATGCAAAGAAATTGAAGTTATCCTCTGTATATTATCAGATCATATTGTGATGAAACTGGAGATCAATGCAAAAGAAACTACAAGAACTTCATAAACACATGGATATTAAATAAAACACTCCTGAACAACCAATGAGTCATAGAGGAAATTAAAGAAGAAATTAGATAGTTTCTATAATTAAATGACTATGCCAATGCGACATATTGGAATATATGGGACACAATGAAAGCAGTCTTACAAGAGAAATTCATAGCAGTGAATACTCATATTAGGAAAACAGTGAGCTCAAATAATCTGATGCCGAACCTTAAGCTTCTAAAAAAAGAAGAGCAAGACAGACCCAAAGCTCATACAAGGTATGAAATTATAAAGATCAAAGCAGGAATCAATACAATGGAAACTAAGAGAATGATAAAAAAAAATCAATGAAGCCAAGAGTTGGTTCTTCGAAAGAATAAATAAAATTGACAAGCCCTTTGCCAACCTTATCAAAAAAGGAAAGAAAAGACCCTAATCCATGCAATTAGGAATGAAAGGGGTAAAATACAATGGACCTAGCACAAAATCAGTGGATCATCAATACCTACTTTGAGAACCTATATGCCAATAAGATGGAAAACACAGAAGAAATGTACAGATTCCTAGACATGTATGGATTACCAAAGATAAACGAAGAAGCCCTAAAAATTCTAAACAACCCAATATCAATCAATGAAATTGAAAATGTAATTAAAAACTTAATAACAAAGAAAAGCCCAGATTCTGATGTCTTCATTGCTAAATTCTACAAGACATTTAGAGAAGAACTATTGCCACTACTGTTTAAACTCATCAATGAAATTGAAAGGGAAGCAATACTCCCGAATTCATTCCTGAAAGCAAGCATCACCTTGATGCCCAAAGCAGGGAAAGACCCAACTGAAAAAGAGAACTATAGGCTAATCTCACTAATGAACATAGATACAAAAATCCTCAAAAAGATATGGCAAGCAGAATGCAGAAGATCATACACCCTGACCAAGTGGGATTCATCCCAGGGATGCAGGGATGGTTCAAAATACACAAATCAATAAGCATAATACACTATATTAACAGAGCCAAGGACAAAAACCATATGATTATCTCAATAGGTGCAGAAAAAGCATTCAACAAAATCCAACACCCATTCATGATAAAAATCCTACAGAAAATTGGAACAGATGGTCTTTATCTCAACCTGATAAAAGCCATCTATGAAAAAGCAATAGCCAAAATCATACTAAATGGTCAAAAACTAAAATCAGGAGCAAGACAAGGACGTCCACTATCACCACTCCTGTTCAATATAGATCTGGAAACATTAGCCACAGCAATTAGACAAGAGAAAGAAATAAAAGGAATAAAGTGAGAAATTTATATTGATAAATATACAGTGGAAATAGGATTAAACAAGCTACTGTTCCAGTCATATGGGTTATTTATTTTTCTGGAGTGTCCAGATTGGCTTGTTGAGAAGCCTTTCTAAGATAGTTTTCAGATAGGAGATAAATGATAACTTTCTGTCTTTGATTCCCTATGAATGTAAAAATGTATTTGTGGGTCAAATTCAATTTTTACATATTCTCACTTGATAAAGACTTCTTGTCCTAAACCTACAAAAATAATTCTTTTACTTATTAGAGTAAAGCAAGTTGAGGAGCTAAGATTGCCATGATGAAATTACCAATGTTAAACACTCTTAATAAGATTAACATTTTAATAAAACGTATAATTTGATTAAGCAATACACCAGCTCTTTATTTCTATCAGGACAAATTGCTTTAGCAGGAAAATTTTGATCATAATTATTTCTTTATATCAATGGTATTCAATGGGGAATTATTTTGCCTTCAGAAAAATTTTTGCAATATTTGGAAATATTTTTAATTATCATGATAAGTGTTGATGGTGTCTACTGGATGTACTTAGTATAAACCCTTTCTCTTGACTATGATTTAGTGACTTGCTTCTAATATATAAAATATGGCAAAAGTAATGATATATTATTTTTATGCTTAGGACATTAAAGATTATGACTTTTATACTTTTATCAGACCCGTTGTATTTGCTATTTATAAATTTTTATTCAAAATATGTCAAAAAAACCGCCCACAAAATATGTCATGTTGGAGAGGACTGTGTGCAAGAAAATAAAACAAAAACAAAAAAAGGGAAAGGGAAAGAATAAACAGCAAAACCCTTTGATTCTCAATCCAACAATGCAAAGAACTGAATACTTTCAACAACTACATGAACCAGGAAGTGAATTATATTCCAGTCAAGTTTTGAGATGAAAGAACTAGAAGACACCTTAACTTTCATAGAGATGCTTCCAAATGTCCTATAATGTATAGAGGACACTCCTTAATCCTCACTCTCAACATCATAAATTATGTTCACCAAATTGCCAATAGTGCTGAGTTTGAAAAATCACACTATATGTCACGAGAAATAAAATACTAGTTCTTTGGTTTCTCTTTTGTTTTCTTTACTGTGAAAATTACTGGATACTTACAGGTTTCAATAGGAAGCATTTGTATCCAGTAAGTCCCCAACATAGGAACATTTACATTGCATACTTTCACAGATATGAACAGACTTCACATTTGGTGTGTTTATGCTTTACATTGTACATTTGTGTTTAATGTGTATGAGACTCATTTTGTCAGACTTACAGAGGAATCCAACTAATGAACATGCTCTTGGATTGGAACTTGTTCACAAGTCTGAGACTTACTATAAATGGTGATGATAGTCATTAGGACAGTATTTTAATGCATAAATTTTAATATAAAATGAAAGAAGGCCTCTCAGCTCTCTAAGCCTACTTTTTTCATTAATTATCTCACAAGTGTATCTTCAATAAATTAAAAAAACTCTCAGTTTCTTGAACTTCTAGGTCAGAAACAGTACATTAAATCATCTTCCCCTTCATACAACTTCACATTATTATTAATGAACAAAAACTGTTGTATAATTCTGAAAGGGAAACATTAAGGAGAAGGAAAGAACCATAGACTATAATAATGTTTACAAATTGCATGTTTTGCCTTACATGATTAATTTGAATGCATTTGGAGCGACTACAAAATAATTGTCACAAAGTGTGTGTGTGTGTGTGTTTGTGTGTGTTTAAGGCTATCTCAAATATTAATTCATTATAGTAGCTTATTTCTATCCAACCATTTATCCATTTTATTCCTGATACTTTAGCGATGCTACTTTAGCAATGTTTTATCTGTGCTACTTTTTATATTTACAGACATGCTACCCAAAATTAAGGTGGACATATAGTAACAGTACTGCTTTATAAGTATTTTGCTATATTCACAAATTAATTTGGAAAGAGAAATTTTGAATGAAAGAAATGATTTTTAATAATTTAGAACTTAAAACAATTAAACTAGCTTCCATTTTTAATAATAAAATAAAAGTCACAAGGAAGCAAATTTAGATTGAGATATCACCAGTCAGAGTACATCACTTTTAAAATTTGCATTCATTCAGCTTTATGCGCGTATTCCTATAAAGATGGAATCATTCTGTCTCTACTGTATTATGAAATATTTTTATTCTTTTCCTTTGATGTCAGTTGACAAGTTCACTATAAATAATTGCTTAATAATAAGGTTGGTTAAAGGCTAATTGCTGCTTTTTAAAATGGTTTGAGTATAATTATTCATCTGACAATAGAATACTTTTTATTTCCTTTGCCCTTACTATTTTAAGTTTCATAACAATTATTTTCTCATTTTGAAAAAGTAAAAGTAAAACACACTAGTTAAAATATAGTCTGGAATCTGGTGTCTCTTTTATGTACATTTAATAAATGGCAGTGAATATTTTGAGTAGTCTTAACTGAATTTCCCTGGATACTTTTGGATAAAGCACACAAATTTACATGATTACACTTATTGGTCACAAAATTAAATTAATATTCAGAGAAATTATTTCATCAGACAAGGAAACTTGTTTTACATGACCTTACAGTGTCTATCACAAAGTTTGATAAGAAAGTCTAAATATCGTCAAGCATTTTGATGGGTCTAAGACTTCATGCTATGTAGAAGCTAATAAATTAGTTTACTGAAGTTTTAAGGATGCTAGCAACAAACAAGAAATTATAGGCTCACAGAAAAACGATTCTGTCTTAGTCACTTTTCTTGGCCATCACTGAAGTATGATACCTGACTGCTGAAACTTAAACCAGAGAGGCTAATTTTGGCTCTCAGTATATACAGGTTTCAACTCATAGTCCCCTGGCTCCATGACAGTCCACCATGGCAGAAGGGCATAGTAGAAGAAAAAGTGCTCATGCCATGGCATCTTGGAAGCAGCCACCAGCCTCTTCTGGACAGACTCCACCTCCTAACTGCAAACCAACTATAATCCCCTATAATTTAATCATCTTCCAAAAGCCCCACCCATGAGCACATGATGTAAACCATAGCAATTACAATCTCACTCCACTCAGAATGGCTATCATCAAAGACATAAAACAGCATATGCTGGCAGGGATGTGGGGAAAAAGGAAAATTTCTGCATTGTTGGTGGGAATGTAAACTAGTACAACCACTATAGAAATCCAGTTTCCTCATAAAATTAAAAATAGAAATTCCATTTGGCCCAGCTATACCTTGCCCAGATATATTCTTGGAAAAATTAGACACAATACTATGATGATACATGCATATCACATACCAATTCATGGCACAGTTCAGAAAACCTTCGCTCTAGAAACAGCCTTGATAGCCATCAACAGATCAATGAAGACCATGTGAGATAACCCACATCATATATAATGTGCTGCAAGCAAACCTGTGTACGTATTTGCCTTGGAAGGAGACTAGTTTTATAACAGTAGGCAGTAAACAAACTAGTCTTTTCCTCCAGAAGGAGACACTATCGATCTCCCAACTCTGTTTCACTATCTCTATCTCCCTATCTCCTGGTTATACCAAAATCCTTAAAGAGTTAACAGGAACAAATGGCTGCCAGTGATTGTGCTTGCAAGAGACACAGACATATTGGAGACCCCTGGAGAAGTGTTTCCAAAACATGGAAGCTCCAAGATCAACGGTCATTGGTCTTAACAACAATCTCAGTCGGATAATGTGTCTGTTCATTTAGCATTGCATATTTGTAAAGCTCAATAAAGTGATTTAAAGCAAGTATGTAAAACCAGAAAATAGTACTATAAATTCCCTGTATAATATAAATACTTAAATTTGTATATATGAAAATATACTCTTCATACTTAATCAATACATAGGTATAAAAAGGGTAAAGTTAAGGATTCCTTTTAAAAAACACAGTACAAAAATTTAAAATGTTTAAAGTTATTTATTCAAATATCACAATTATAAAGCCAGCCATCCTTTCTTCCCCCTCCATTCTTTTGTCATTTAGTGTCATCAGTTTCTTTGATCTACCTTCTCAGATATACTTTATGCAAATACAAGTACAAGCAAAGGTGAATAATTTCTGATTTTTCCTGTTCTTTTTGTTTTTGAGAAAGGATCTTCCTATTTAGGCCAGGGTGATCTCGAATTCTCTATCCTCCCGCCTCAGCCTCCCAAATGTTAGCATTTGTCCTGTTCCTGGCTTTTTCCAGTGTCTAAGCAAAGAGAAGTGTACTTGTTCACAGTTCTCTTGATATTTTTACTTGATATACATAAAATCATTTATTGGGTGTCTACAGAGAGATTTCTCATCTTTTCCATATATTCATACACTTAATTTCATACAGCATTTCATTATATTCATACACTTAATTTTAATTACAAAAGACTTTATTATTGAATAAATGAGGTGTATCTAATCTTTAATGAGAATGTGAAGATTTATTTATATATATATATCACTTTTCACTTCTTCAGTAATAATGTTAAAATAAACTTTAGAAGTACCATTGATAGACAAAAGGAAAAGGTACTTGTAATTTTTTCTCCTTTATTGTTCACACTATGACTTATATCAACAGAAATTTTATTTTCAGTTGACAAATAATAACTATATGTGTTTTTTAGTAAAATGTGATGTTTTGAAATATGTTTGCAATGGGAAATCATTAAATCTGACTAATAAACCCACTACCTCAAGCAGGTATCATTTTTTGTGGTGAATACATTTAAAATACTCTTTTGTTAATTCAAAAGTATACAGTGTATTAATGTTTATTTTAGTGACTGTAATAGGGTTCTCTAGAGGAACAGACTCGATAGAAAATATATGTATTATTATGCAAGGGGATTTATGTGGTCGGCTGACAGGATCGGAGGTGGGAGAGTCCTCAGTTCAGCAGAGGGATCAGAGGTGGGAAGAGCACACAGTGGCCATCTTCTTGCTGGAGCACCACAGGGCTCAATAGCTGTTCAGCTCAAGAAAATGGAGGCTGCAGAACAGAGCCAAAGGCCAGGAAACTTAGCAGTCTCCAGTGTGTGTCTGCATGAAAAGGCTGAAGAAAATGGGGACTGAAAATCCATGTACAAAGGCAATGTCAGCATAGGGCACACCTGCTCAGGAAACCTGGAGTTCCTCAAAGTGGACACACTTTCTTCTTTTCCTTTTTATTTCATCCAGGATAGAAGCCTATTGTTTGGTGACAACAACAACCAGGATAGGTCTTTCCCCCTCTGTTTGCTGCACTACATGTCAGTCATTCTGACTCAGAACTCTGCTTTACTAATCTCTATTCACGTTGACACATCATGATTAGTGGTCACACTGACTGTATGTGCAGTGTATCACTAAAACTCCTTTCCTCCTGGGCACCTGAAACTTTGGATTATAATTTTTGATAGAAATCACTTTCTGTGAAGACTAGTATCATTTGGTGCATTTCACTAGTGGAGTATACAATCTCTTGTTTTCACAGTTGTGTTTAAATTAGCGATGTTCAAAATGGGTAGTCATCTGAGAAAAATAAAATTGATCCATGAGATCTACTCTATGTTAATAAAAACCTTAAATGGATCAAATGCAAAAACAATCACGACATGATAAATTTAAACACATAGTTTAATTGTTTGTATACCTGGATAAATAATAGTGTTTCAAACACATACACATACAGCTGTCTTTTGCATGGCATCTGTAATAGTAAAATCATAATAACAATAAAGAGAGGAAATCAAAGGAAGAGAAGTAATGGAACAGT
This sequence comes from Heterocephalus glaber, assembly GCF_000247695.1. The sequence continues at coordinate 6,376,751 of NW_004624837.1, read as the reverse complement.
AGCTGATTAATTACAAGTAATGAAAACAAACACGTGTTACTGGTTCATTGTGTATAAAATGATTGGAGGAGGAAAGAAGGAAAGAAAGAAGCAATGACTGAATGAAGGACAGACTCAAATACTTGTGAGAATTTCAAAGTCATCTAAATCAGAGTAATTAGGGATAGATGGTGCACTATGGAACTTTTACCTATTTTTCAGTTCTCTAAAGATTTTATTTTTAAGTTTTTTTTCTTTTTTAAGATGTATCAGTTCTTCATTCACTTTTAGGGGTTCTTTGGTCATATCTTTAATATATACTCATATTTCTTCTGTGACAATTTCCTTCATTCTTTGATTAGTCCAAAATTATCTAAATATTTTACTTCTTGGGACAGTGTTCTCAATGGTAATGTTTACTTTTTTGTAGGATGATGAAATTTTTCATAGGAAAACTTTGTTGCCCTCTGTCATTGTTCTAATCTTTATTTTAATATTTTCCTTTTTTTTTTTTTTGGTTGTCCATATTTCAGTAGCAATGATTGTTTGGATCAGCTCTTTGTAAGCAATTCTTGCCTATGAGGGAAGGGGCGTAGGAGTGATGGGGTATATCTCTAGCCTTTGCATTCCATAGCTTCTTCCTCAGTTGCTATAATGGATTGCTGTTGCCCTCAAGCATAGTGCTAGGTCCAACCATGCCTTTGCTGTCTAAAGTATAAGGAGCTATGGGCTTTTCTGCCTGATACAAGCTCCAAGAGTCTCCTTTCCTCATCAGCTACTGCCTGGTATGAATGTATCCAGGAGGGTTCTCTTACTTTGGAAAGCTGGTTCTGGCTGATGCTTTCAGAACTTTACACTCTATTCATTTTCCCCATTTATCTTTCACTTCTATACTTTATTCTTTCAAAAAAAAATCTATCCTGCTCATAGCACTATTTATTAATAATGGGACACTCACCTTTTGAGAATGCTTTGTAACAGGAAGTATCTAATCAGCATTGTTGAAGTTTTCAGCTTTCCCATTTCTGCAACTCAACTCTCTATTCAATGTCTTACAAAAATTCCTAGGCTACTCTACATGTCTCAGCTCTTTTGACAACACTCAAAAGCAAATTACAATGTTAAAGTTTTATGTCTCATAATTTGTAATAAAACAAGTTTGAGGAATATTTCCGATTTTACTTTTCATTCAGGAGGAGAAAAATCTGAAGTTAAATTAGTACAAAGTTTTTATCAGTAATCTTTTTATTTTTTTTAATGAGTGGATTGATGCCCAATTTAAAATTAAAAACCCAATATTTATTCAGGTATAGATGATAAATTCATTCTGTGTAAGTATTGCTAATTGGCATATGATCTGATTAGACAAAAAATGCTCTCATACAGTTGTTCTTAACACAATCTAGTTAGTGTAAGAAGTTATCATATTCTTTATAATTCCTCCCTAATCTTTATTATGGCAGTACAGAAAGTAGAGGGACAGCTTTAGGAGGATTGATAATCTCTGGAGAAATCTCAAGAGTTATATTTGAGAAGATATTAAGCAAGATTGTAAGTAACGCGATACGATTTTGAGAAAATTATATCAAGAAATGACTCTCTGGCTTCGTCTTATTTATTATAAATTTCCGTACAGCCAGCCTGAGCATTATATATCAGGTTATTATTCACTGTGCTGCTCTAGTAGCAAAAAAGCTTTTTTTTTTTTAATTTTTAGTCTATCAATCGGTTCACCTTGCATTTGATGGCAGGCGAGGTCAGTCTCCAGAGTTAACTTTGTGCATCTTGCCTTATTAATTTCTCATTTTGCCTTCAAAATGTAAAAACAGAAAAGAAAGAACAGAAGAACAAAAAACAAATTCAAAAGAAAAAGAATTCAAAACTGTGGCGTGAGGGCAGCTGATCTTGACAGGATATAACAACATGCCCATTTTCTCACATCTTAAACGTTTTATTTTATCCACCAGATCTACATGTTTTTTCCACTTTTATTTTAATTTTTGTTTTGGTTTTTGGTCAGGGGTTCTCATGAGGGAGCTCAGGCTGGGCTTGAACTTGGTATTCTGCCGCAGCGTTCTGCTGGCTGGGATTGTGGGTGTTTGTCGAAAGGGCCAGCTGCTCCCCACCCCTTTTCACCCCTGTCCACTCGCCTTTCGCCTTTCGCCTTTCCCACCCACTTCCTCGCCCTATTCATGCTCTACTTTGTCTCACCAGTGCTACGCTGGAATGGACGCCATGCTTGACGGCTTGGAAGCAGAGAGTAAGGTGAATGTTTACGGTTATGTTTCAAGCTCCAGCAATAGAGATGCCTCACGGTGCAAGTGGAGGTACATTTCAACTTTTTTTAATTCTTTAAAGTGATTGGCACATTTTAGGTATACATTATGATCCCATTCATCATTAGGAATTTGTACCTGTACATGAAATAGCTTGATTCTTGCTTTTTCCCATTTCCTTTCCCTCCGTTCCACCCCTCCCTATTTACAAAAGCTTTGTTTCTGTTTTTTCCTTCTTGTCTCATTTTTTCTTTCCCTTCTTTCCTTTCACTCACCTGACCCCAGATCCCTTTTCCCTTTGAACTTTTCTTCCTATTTCACAATAGCAATTATACATTTTCATTCTCATTTACACTTTCAGTTTCTCACACCAAAGAAACAATTTGGTATTTACACTGGTGTGTCCTATTTATTTCATTTGAGAGTATGGTCTTAAGGTCCATCCATTTAGCTATAAATGTCTCTAGTTTATCATTCTGTAAGGCTGAATAGTACTTCATTTTATATTGCAAAACCACATCTTCGCCAGTTGATGAGCATTTGGGCTGTTTTTAAGATTTAGCTATTACAACCTGTGCCACTATAAACATGGTTGTGCATATCTCATTTGAGTATGATGCTTTTAATTCTTTGGGGAAGATACCTAGTAGGGGAATAGCTAGGTCAAATGGGACCTCTAATTCTAGTTTTTTGAGGAATCTCCATCCTGATTTATAAATCTGAATTTTTTTTATCTTTTACTGACCATTTTAAGAAACTGTACCTCTTGGGAAATAATACTCTCTTTAAAATATTTTTTTGGGGTACCGGGGATCGAACTCGGGTCCTTACGCTTGCATAGCAGGTGGCAAAACCACTGAGCTAAATCCCCGGCAATACTCTTTAATAGACATAATAGAGCCTTCATTTTAATGACACTGTTTTGTTTGGAGGTAGAATATATGTAATTCTTGTTGGTTTGTGAAATTCTTTTTTCTTTAATTACTACATGTTTGTAGTATATGTTTCCATTCCTTGTGGGAAGTTGGCACATGGACGTAACACATCTTAATATCTTTTAAATCATTTTCCTCCCCTCCCTCTATTACTTGATCTCTTTCCTCTTTTTTCATTATAGAGAATTATAACATTATTCAAATTAGATGTTGCCCCTCATCTAATCATTGTAGGAAAATATTTTAATTTCTTTTCAGGGACAGCTCCAAGCAATAATGGAAATTCATTTATTAATTTACAGACGCTGAGTATTTTGATTTAATTACTACTTCTTTTAAAAACATTTCCAAGAGCTGTAAGACTTTTTATTTTCTGGATCTTTGCTATGTCTTAAAATTATTTAGCCTTGTCCTATTTGCTTACTCTGCTCTGGTTACACTGAAGCATTTTTTAAATTTCTAAATAATCTAAGGATATTGTTAGGTTTTGTCTTTCCTGTTCTCTCTGCATGGAATATTCTTCCTAGACTTGTCATGTTTGCCAATTTTATCAAATATTTCTAGTATCTGCTCGCATGTAATCTTATTTGAGAGGGCTTTCCTGACTAGCCTATATAACATACTCCCAGCCCCCTTTTCTGCTCAATTTTTAATCATAGTATACATATTACATTTTCACTTATATCTTAACATGTTGAACACTTTAGAAATGTGACAATATTAAAATTAATGTTTCATGGAAGCAGCTCCTCATCCATCATCCTCAATCTTACACTTGTACTTTTAAACCAGTGCCAGGCACAATGTAACTGCTCAATAAGCATTTATTAAATCATATTTTTACTTTCCTTCTTATTTATCCACTTAGCTTCTCTGCATATCCTCCTTTTTAACCATTTCTATTCTGGGTCTCTCCTTGAGCTCAGTAACATTGAGAAGAAAATTTATATAATATGAAATAGATAGATTATGTAGAATGGACCTCAGTAACAGGTTTGTAGGAGACATGTAATTTTTCCAACATAATTTTATTTACAACTAAAAAAGCAAACTAAAATTTAGTGAATTAAACCCTTACACATTTGTTATTACTCACAGCTGCATGTCTCTGCTGATCTAGGTGGACTAGATTAATCTGGATGAGTTAAGTTGACGGATCTCAGCTGTACTCACTCATGCGTCTGCAGTTAATTGGAGTTTGTCTGGGTTGTCACTGATCCAGAATAGCCTTGCCTGGGAGAGATCACTACATGAGGTTTCTCATCTTCCAGCATCCCAGGTACTGTTTATGCCAATGGTAGTCTTCAGGCTTGCTAAAGGGAACAAATGCCTCAGCCAAAGCAATGCACAAAAGCATTTCAGATTCAAAGAATGAAGAAGCAGTTTGTACTCTTGAAAGCAAGAACTACAGAGGCACATGGCGTTGCAAAGTGTGCGCAAAGAGGGAGGAGGAGAGAATTGAGGCCATTTGCGTGAACAATGCTCCAACCATGCTACATGAGTCACCCCACCCTGAGTCCTGGTTTTTCTGTTAATTACCATGATCTTCTTTTTGCCTCCTGACTTAGTGGGGAACTGGGAGACACAGTACACCACAAACCTCTAATCACCCGGTTGATCAGGGTTGGGTGTATGATCTCACAGTTATAGACTACCCGGAGATTGACTTGAAGATTGAATCTCAGGAAAGTCTCTCTCTTTTTTTTTTTTTTTTAAAAAGAATAAACCTGAAAGTATACATGCAGAAAAAGAGAAAGCTGAGAGAAGGGGACTTGAGAGATGAAAGGAAAAATAGCCTTGATTTAGTATTTTAGCTCCCACACGTAGACATCTTCATGTTAGAGGCAGTTGACATCCTAAAAGTACAATTTGCATCCTTTAATAAATCCTATTTTTTCTTAGTAATGCTGGTATGAATTAGGCTACTGTCAGGTTCAAATTGAAGGAACCGTGACTCATACATCAGAGATAAACCTATAGGTTACATCTGGAAAGAGATGGACTGTTAAAAATTCACCAAAACATTTCTAGCCTATTTTTGGTTCCATACATGATTAATTTGAATGTAATTGACTCAGTGCCAGAAATAAGATTTGTCATGCCTGAATAACTTGAGGTCTATTTGCCTAGGCATTTTACTAGCAGGCAATGCTCACATACCATAATCAGATTATTTTTACTTATTCACTAGATTGTTCACATAATCAAAATATTTATTAAGTGAAAGATAGTGGATTAGGCTCTGTGTTTCATAAATAAAAGATACAAAGACATTATCCTTATGCAACTTATCTTAATATAATTTTTTAAAAAGAAGTATTTAGATTTTCAGAAAAAAGGTGAACTCAGTCTTAATAGTTTCAGTGTAGAATGATGGATTATTTTAAAAGTTAAGTTTCAAAAAACCTGTTCAGCTGTTTTTGAGACATGGCCAGTAGAGTGAGAAAATCTATTTTATTCCTTTTTCAAAAGTTGCCCTTTTCTAATGTCAAGCAACTACAGAACGGATGAACTTTGGAAGTGTCAGTCTTGGAGTGTTATGCAATTTGTTCTGAGTATGAATTAGTCAGGCTGAGCCTTTGAGTATATTAAAAACAAGTAAGATGAGCTGAACATATCCCTAAAGGGCAAAAACAGTGTTAGGTCTGCTTGGCCCAGTTTGCACGCATTCCTTTTACAGTGGAGATTTCCCAGTCTTACTGTACCCAATCCTTAAAAGGATTATGGTCAAGCCACAATGAACAGAAGAATTAAAATAGAGTAATGGGATACTTCCTTTGCATTTACCACCCAGGAATGAATAAATCTGCTTCCCACAAAAGATGAAAGGTAGCCCATTTTCTCTCACGTTTGGTGGTTCAGCTATGGCTCTACTAGTTAAAATTGCATCATTCACTTGCTTAAAGGGTAAATGAAATGGAAGACATAAAACCATTTGATTGACTTTTTAAAATTAAATTCATAACTAATCCAGCCAAAACAGCCAGTGTCTTTAATATTGTCAAAGGACACAATCATATTCCAACGGAACATGTCAACATGAGGTCTGGCATGCATATAGCCTCAATATGATCCTAAAACGCTGAGAAATAGATCTGGCCATTATGAGCAAAAGAATTTAATGATGACAAAAGGAGGAGTGCTAGAAGCAGTTGGGTAGAAGGACAGGCTGGGAAGTGGGGAACTCCTGTTTCAGTCTAGGTTTGCCTTCTTTTGTCCTTGACAGCCAGGGGAACACTGAAATCGTCTGCCTTGTGGGGCAGTCTTAATAAGCAGAATCCACAGCTTAAATTTATCTATCTTTTTTTCTCCTTTGATACTGAGCATTATCTTTCTCCACCTCATGTGAGTCTAGTGACTTTATCAGGAAGAAGCCCTGTACTTCTGACTTCATGCTACCATTTCAGCACTTTGGGTATGATTGAGCTCATTTCTAATATAGAATCAGTCAGGGCCCTTATAATGTTGACACTGTAAGAGAGACTGGGCACTCTTGCGTTAACTTTTTATATAACATCAACGGCATGTTTTTTATATACCAAGAACTATTAGAAGTAGTTTAAGTGGAAGAAATAATTTAACTCTCAAACTTTGTGATCATTCATATTTTTCTCATTTTACAAATAAAGAAACTGACTTTCAGATGTGTTAAATTGCTTGTCCAAGTAGTAAGTAGGTGGCAGGGCCATAGTTCTAAATAATGGCTCAAGTTGCCCTTTGATGATGCTACTTCTCCTCTGAAGATATAAATTGTAAATGCAGTGGGACCTCTGGTGAACTTAGTTGGTTTCATGATCCTGAGGAAGGTGGTGGTGGTGGTGTCCTGATGTAGAATTTGTGAACAGAAGCAAAATTTTGCCAAAAGCTTCTGTTTGTGAAGCACATTGTACCATGTGAACCTCAGCATACTAGAACTCTAGCTTGAAAATTAAATTAACAGAATAAGAGCACAGACAGTAATATTAGTAATAATAATAATAACCACAGAGAGGAAGAGACAGACTCAAAGTGACATTATTTAAATGCACATCTCTTCAATGTTGAATGAACAGCAACATTTCCTCCCTCCATGCTTTTCTCTTCTGTGGGCTTATCCTTCTTCAGTAAATTTATGTCATATGATATCTGAGATTCTTGCTGTTGTGTTCTGTGAGTCTGAGGACACACTGAAACAACTGTTTTGAGAATTTAAAATAAGGTTCCATGGCTGTTCTCCCTGTAAATAGCTTCTGATATTCATTCCTTTACCTTTACTTTCCTCGTTCTTCCATTCTAAGGACTCTGTGTTGCCTAGACTTTAAAATTTTATATTGGTGATTGCATTCCGGTAGCCATGAGGAATGTAGCACATCTCTTTATATATCAGAAAGTGTTGCATAATAAAAGAAAACCATCTATAAATGCTTTCATGCTCCATGGCCAACATCACTTAGGGCTCTGTATAACACAGACAAACTCTCTATCCTTTTTATCAGCACACTAAAGCATGCAAACAGTAAAAGAGAACTCAAGCAGGCGAGTGACACATATAAAGACTATCCCTATGCAACTCTTCTGTGCCCATTTCTTCCTTCTGCCGCCCTGGTCATGTCCTCAATCTGGACCAGCTGTTCAGGGCTCTGTTTAAGTAGTAATTATAGAAAGGTCTTTTAGACTTTTCAGTAAAGTGTTTTTCACAAAAAAGGACACTTTATTTCTTGTAGCATATAAATAGAAGTAGCTAAATAGGACAAGTTAAAGAAATGTAGTGAAAACAGGAAGCTGGTGTTGTTTTTACGTTCAGCACCCACTAACACACGAACACATCTTGCTGAGCTGGCAAAACCCATCCAGCACAAAGCTTCTATCCAGACGTGATACTCTGTCTTGAAAGAGCCTGGTGTTTTTCCTGCAAGAGTTTCTGAAGCTTTGAACAAACTGTGCCTTTCTTTACATGCAACCCTGGACTCTTCATGGACTGTAGCTGAAGGACTAACCTTGAACACATTTAGCCTTTAGAATTTATTGTCAAAGTCCTTTCAATTTTCTACCTGCAAAGTCATTTCCTATGTAGATTTAGAGAAAAATATGACCTTTTCTAATTTCCAAGGCCTTCTGTATTATTTCCTTTACCAGCCAAGGCCAAAGTTTAAATTATGATTCTTTGGTCTGACATACTGTGTTTTCCTTCTGAGAAAGAATTCTTTTAGTACCTTGTGATAGATAAATATATCGCCATATATATTTTTGTTGTGAAGTTATTTAAGTTTTATAAAGAAATGAGTTCTTAATCTTTCACTGAAAGTTCTTGTTTATACAAGTCTTTTATTCTTTCCTCAATTTAAGTTTTGTAGAACTTTGTTTGAATTTATTAGTTTCTAAGTTTAGGCTGAGTGAATCACACAGTATATTCACACTGCAACCTGAAACTCAACTCTAACTATTCTTGGCTGCATGTTCCATATCCAGTTACTCACCAGTCCTGTCTGTTATGTCTGTAAAATACCACTTAAATCAGACACAGGAAGTCTAGTCTAGGTGTTTCTTGCGTCATACTTGAATATTATGCCTTTCTGTGTAGTATGCATGTATCCGCAGTCTTCTATCTTCTCAAATCATTCTTAACTTTGTTTATCTAGTTTTCTGTAAAGAAAATATTTGTAAATGGTTCTCTTGTTGGGGATAGTTATACTCTTGTTTCAGGATAAAAATTGAAACTTCTTACTGTGGCATTGGGTGATCCTTTTTAAATTTATTCCATCAGAACTTTCCAACTTACCCTCCAGCCAACAGAGCTTTTCTCGAGCTCCATAAAAAACATTATGTATCCTTTATTGATATTTCCAAGTACTTTTTTACATCCTTTGACTATTCAAAGCAGATCTCTGTCAATGATATTTATTGGGATTCTACTTTGCACAACATAATTTTCTAACAGTTGAAATTTAGGGAAAATAAATATGATCTCTGTTCACTGTTCTAAATTATACTAAATGGAAGGAGATCTAAAGAAATAGGTAAACATGTGTAAATATTTAATTTTTGACAGTGTTTTGAGCTATGAAGAAAATTTGGAAAAGATAATTGGTTAGATAGTATTTTCTCATCATAAATTATAAATAACTTGTACATAGCCACATCTAACACTTAATATAAGAATAATAGTTAAAAGGCATGGTTCCTAACCAGTTGTAAATAAGCTATTCTATACACTTTTCACAAATTACCGGGTCATCATTAAAGATGAGCTACAGCTAGAGAAAGTTTAAATATCTTGCCTAAACCATAACTGTGGAAGAAGACAGGGCTTGGACTCATAACCACTCTACTATGTGTCCTCTGTCCTCACAGTATCATAGCTATTTATGTGCTGGCCACCATACCAACACCCACATTCATTGCTGAACTCTTTGTTGAAAGGAATCATGCTAAATCTGTCTTCATAACATATTTGGCCAGCATTGATTTAATCTTCAATAAGCTTTATTGATTGAAATTTCATTACATACATAAGAATATGTATAAGGTTCACCATTTTGTTAAATTGCCATTTTACATTTTCATTGGAGAGAGATGATTCACATAGTTTCAGTACAAATTTACTTGAACTACGTTGGATCATATGCATTTTCTTTAAAAAATAGTGTGTATGGAGTCAGAGCAGAAGTTGTCTTCTCCTGATTCATATACTAAACTATCTTTGTAGCATAAAACAATGTCTTCTCTTTGTTGGTGTTGATTATCCATTGATATCTCACACAATATATCATATTTAGAGATCAATAGTCAAGTTTGCTGAGATTTATTTATATTCCATTGCCCATCCTTGGACACTTGCTTATATTTCAGGGTAGTAAAAATAATGGCTCTCTTTCTCCTGAGAAGAGGACATAGAGGTTACCAGTAGCTTCTTCGTGAGACCAAACAGCCCCAATTGTGGGTTTCTACTCATCCAATGTATTTTCATTCTGCACACATCCAGTGCTCTGCCCTTATCATGTTACTGCATGCAAATTAGGGCACAGTCATGCAGCTCTAAGATGGTATTATGGCTACTCTTGTTTTTGTCAGTAATAAAGTGCTTTTGTATCTAACCCATAGGGTCACACTTTTGTTAGTGCATATGAAACTGTGGCAAGATAATTTATCTTTAAATAAAATATCAAGTCCTTCTTAAGCACTGATTTACAACTCATAAAAATTCATAAGTGAGATTGAGTTTCTGGAAAGTCAGGAGCAGAAACTGTACACTATAGATGAACAATCTATTGGTACGAAGAACTGTATTTTTTTAAACCACTATATTCCCCAAACTAAGAAGCATCTGCTTGTAGAAGACATTTGATACAGTTTCCTTTTAGTAAGTGAATGTATGTTAATACAAAGTAATATCCTATTTCTCATTTCATAGTGAACTGAAAAGGGTCATTATAAATAATATTTGCAAATAGTTTCACTTCCAAGTGATTCTAGGTAACATACAAATCAAAGACTGTACATAAATATCTATTTTAATGTTGATGGATAGTTCATGAGAGTTAGATATCATTTTTATTATGATAACTTAGATGATATGATATTACCAAACTAGTTACAGTAGCCTAATGTAAGCTCATTTCTCATCCAGTTAAGCTACTATTTAAGTAATTAAATATAAATCAATAAAATTTTACTTTCAGAACAACAAACTCACATACCTAAAATAAAAAGAACAATGTATTACCAATACTTCAACTTACTGCTGTAACTCAAGAGATTTCAGTGCAAACCCTTCTAAACAAATGTTTTGTTTTATTTCTTCAAGCCAAGTCTCCAGTCTTGAGTAACTAATCTGAGCAATTAATTTTATGCTGAGGATTTTTAAGTTCCTCAATCATGTCTTTTGTGAACAAAGATAATTTGTCTTCCTTTTTTTAACCATTACTATTCCTTTTATTAATGTTTATTTTTCTTGCCTTGCTTAACACCCAAAATATTCAATATAAGGGTGAGTAAAGGTTTTGACAATGAATATTCTTGTCTTGTTCTTAACTTGGAGAAAATAAAGTATAATGTTTTATCTGAGTTATGATCTTAGCTGTAAGTTTCTTATAGATATGCTTTAGCAGTTTGAGGAAGTTTTCTTCCAGTCCTTGTTTCCTTAGAGATTATAGTATAAAGATAAAGACTTTTATCAAATACTTTTTCTGAATATGCTTAGGCAGCTCATTTATTTGTCTTTAAATGATATTGTAGCTATGCTGGCAGGCGGAAGGAGTGCAATATCATAATATGTATAAAATAATACATGATTTAATAATCATATGATGACAAATTTCCTTAAAACTCATGAGTTTGAAGCAGTGACCCTCATAGTCCAAAGGCCTAGTGCAATAGCTTTATTTGGCTGCTCAAAGGTAGAAACGGCTGGATGGCTTTTCCTGGTGTGGTGGCAGTGGTTCAAGACCCCTACTAACTCTAGTTCTCAGGGTTGGCTGGGGCAGCTCTATTCCTCATGCCGTTCATACTTCTTTTGCTAACCCTCGGTTGGTGAGGTACTTGATGCCACTTAAGGTTAAGGCTCAGAATTGGAACTTCATTTCTTCCTGTCTCAGCTCATTTACCAAAGTAAGTCACTTGTTAAGCCTCAAGTTAGGTGGCACAAAAATCATGCCCATATCATAAAAATTTTGTAAGAATCTGTCTGATGGAAGAAATTCCAAAGTACATGACATTGGGTATTTGAAGAAGTGAATAATTCCAAAAACTATGTAATCTATCGTCTGAAACAGATTTAGAAAAGTGTTAATAATTGCTAAAACTATGTATGTTTATTATACAATTTTGTCCACAGTACTTTTATAGTTTATAAATTTACAAATCAAAACCATAGGACACATAAAAGCTGAAGAATTGTTAGAAATTTCTAAGAGATATATCTGAAATAGAAATAGCAAATGATACAAATCAAATTGGCAATAACATACTCAAGTTTCCAAAAATACTACTATAAATAGTTCCATATAAATACAAATATATCATAGTAAGAGAGCTAATGCACTTCAACTGACACACAGTTGAATATGGTATCCTGTAGCCACTAAGGAAAGCATTATTTCTTTATCAGCTGATTGAGAAACAAATCCACAGACCATTCTGAATTGAAGGAGCCAAGTCAAGTTATGTGCATATAATATAACATTATCTTTTTAAATGAACAATGACAAGTCCTATATATCTACAAGTGTATTTGTATACGATTATGGTAAAATATATAGAAGCACACCTGCCATCTTACCATCATTGGGTGTGGAAGTGTAAGGAATAGGAAATGAATAGGAAAAATGAATCCTCATTACAAAGATGCCCCTGATAAAAATGTCATATATTATAGAATATTATGTAAATACATGTCTTCATGTGTATAGAGAATGCTGAGTAGCATCTTTCTTGTGATCTTAGGATTCTGTACCTTGGCCTACAATGTGTGGACAATGGGGTACAATCACTTCCTTAAAAGAGTAGCTGACCACATCTTCATAGAACCAAGAGCAGGTAAACTGGCATTATGATTGTCACCCACTTTCCTCCTTAAAAAAAAACAAAACTTTTAAATAATCATGAGGATTTGAGGGAGAATTTGTAAGAATACTGAGAATTAAGAATATTGTTTTTCTTCTCTTAACCATCGTTAACCGAGCACACTCCTTGTAGAGATTGGAGGCTCTGAAAGGCTTTGTTCTGGCTGATTGTAGAACAGAGATTTGGGGTCTTTTGGGACTGTATGGTCCCCAGGGTCTCACTCTCACCTACAGAAGTTTAAAAGTGGAACTCAATCTAGTGGATGCAGAAAAATGCAATTATGAAAGTAGTTGTTAGAAAAAGTTATCTTGGAAGAATTTTGCTTGAAAGGATTTCAGTTGAGTGAGGAATGAGGGTGATGTTCATTCATTCACTGCAAACATAGCTGGGGGAGGAAAAGGGCAGATCACAATAAAAGATCACTCTTAACTTTCTTTTTATTGATGTTACATGGGCTGTGAAGAGATATTTTCTATTGACTATAAGACTAAAATACTTTTTTGACTTAGTCTAGACTGTTTCATTGCCTAAAAGTGAGTATTAACTCTGCTATCTGACCACATGGCTCCCAAGAGCAGGGAGGAAGAGTGGAGAAATGAGGACTACCTGAGATTTTCAAAACTTCTTTAATCAGTGATGGTTTCCTGATTGTTACCCTCCTGATTTCAGCACATCTTTACATAATCAGGGTGTTTGGGAGTTTACACACACTTTCACATCCACGCATGCATAAAACTTCAATCACTAAAATATTAACGTTATCTCAAAGGAATAGGATTTCAGACATGTTAAAACACAATTCCTCAAGAAAATGCACTTAAAACCAAATTCATTCTCCTAAGGCCTATCTCTAATTGCATCTACTCAGAAATCAGATAAACCTCACTCCACGTGTACACATTCACGCACATAACCAAATGTACATATGCACACAGACAAGGATAAAGAGAATGTCTTCAAAGCACTTCGATCCCAAGTTTCTGAGACTTTTTCTGCACAGACGCAATTTGCGTGGCTCATTAAAGTAGGCATCTCAATCAAAAATACACACACACACACACACACACACATATTCCTTAAGCATTCAAATATGCAGCACAATCAAGGAGGCATGCCAGCTGATTGTTAAAATATGCAGCCTGTTAAGTAAATCCTATTAAAGACAATTTTGGAGACTAAAATATGTTTCAAAATTAGTAAAACCTGTGGTTTTGGTTGTCAAGCATATTCAAGTATTTCAAAAGATAGAAGAATTTGTTTTGAGAAAAGATATAAAATATTCAAACTCTGGCAGTGAAGAAAGCCTGTATGGTGTCTATGGACATGGGTTCCACTAAGATGAGACTAGTGGCAATGCAAGAAAAAAGCTATGGCTCTTCATAGCACAGAATTTTTGAAATTTTCAGAAACCTTGAGCATGGTATGGTGAATATCAAATGGCATCTTTCTTAGTCTACTGAAGAAGATGTAAATTGCTTTGAAGATAGCAAACAATGAAAAGAAAAAGGAGGCATTTTTTACAAAATTGACAGAAATTACCTTTTTATTCTCTCAGAAAATGTTGTGAGGCAAAACTGTCAACTTAGCACAGCCTTACTTTAAAACCATTTCCTTCTTATTTTGTGCATTAATTTTTAAACCTTTTTCCCTCCACAATGAATAAAACTGTCATTTTGAAATATTGTGGCTGATATTTGTAATATGTGGCTTGATTTGTTACATAGTTACCATGGATCTTTATTTCACATAAGAAGGAACATTTGAAAAGATTTTCATGTAGTCTCTAGGCGAGCTCCACATGCGATGGGAAGCGACACGGCTGATTTCACATGAGCAGGCCCGATGCAGCCTTTCCATGCACGTGCAGATGGTTAGTTGGTAATACCAAGGAGTCTTGCACAGATGGGTGCATAAAAATGATTAGTGGAAATTACACAGGAAGATTCATTCAGATCATGGCGATGTAACAGTTAGGAATTATGGTTCATATTTGTGAGTTAAAATAGGGCATAAAGAAATTGATCTATCAAAAGAAGCTGTAATCAATTCAGCAATCAGTACCCAAGGTCCTATAACATACTAAACTTATGGTCATTTTAGAAATACTCAGAAGGCTCCAATTTAGCTTCCTTTTTATTCAAGCTTTTTCCTGAACTGGTTCCAAACTCATTTATTAGTAATCATATTCTCTCAGTAACCATGATTTGGCTTCTAAACACCTTTGGGAAACTTTCCTAATTTGAACTTTTCACATCTTCCTTTAATGGCTAAGCTATGAAATTTCTCATGAATAAATCAAAGCTAAGATGACATTTATGTAAAACAACCAACAAAAAGAAGCAATTGAACAAACAACCTTACAGATCCATCCATAGAAGTATTTAATTTTTTTCTGGTTAAGGGTCAAAACATATCTTAGTTCTTTACAGTTGCATTCTAGAAAATGAACGTGTTGATTTACCATGTTCATATATTTATCATCTAACTGAGTTGTAATTCTAAATTATTTAATTCTAAATTATTTAAATACATGAGGAAAATAATATTCACTTTATATAGAGAGAATTTGAAAACTTGGAAAGATACCTCAGTCACAGTTCTGTCTGTCGGTCTGTCTGTATATACATATATACGTATGTATTTTTTACTGAAGATTTCATTCAGGGCTTCATATATACTAGACAAGCACTCTGATCTGCATCAGTGGTCTTTTTATTTCTGAAACAGGAGTTTCTAAAATTCCCAGGCTGGCCTCGAATTTTCAATTTTGCCTCAGTTTCCAAAGTAACTGGGATTACAAGCGAGTGCCACGACACTCAGTTTAAAAAAATACACAGGAAATGGGGAAAAAATAAGAACCAAGATACATCATTTATAGGTACAAGCACCCAATGATAAATGTAAATGTATTGTATACCTAAAATGTACCAATAAAAGAATTTAACCAAAAAACAATAAAATAAATTAAAATATTTCTTAAGTACAAAGGTCTATGAGCTTAATCTTTAGAATTATTAATATGGTGTTACAGCTATTTTTTAAATATAAGAACAGTATTTAGCCTCTAGATAAAGAAAAGTTGACTTTGCTATTTTTTAGTCTATTAATACAAATTTTATGGAAAATTTTATGCCTAATGTTTAAGCCTTATTGTGCTTTTTGAGCTTATAATGTGACATTTCTGAGAATTTTTATTATGAAGTTTTTCAAAGGGAAACCCAAAAACTATTTAGATATATAAAGGAAAATATAGTCAATTCTCAATAACAGTAAAAACATAATACACCTCAGTGTATACTTTCAAGAAATAGTCAAGCCATACAGGAAGAAAAGTATAATGCTCTCTACAGAAACAAAGAAATAAATTTTTGAAAATATAGATATATATTGTCTTAGAGAGGTAGACATTCATATATTAAATCTCTCGTAATATTTTCCTGGATTCAATGAAAATCTAATTAAAATTCTAAAAGGATTATCTGAAACTTGAGTAAATGGTTCAAAAGATCATTTGTAAGAATATAAAGGCAAGAGGTTGTTAGCAATATCCTAGGATCAAGCCAGGGCTAGGATATGCCCTTATAGAATTTCATATTGTTATGGTTTATATCTAGCTGTCCCTACCAAAGCCTCATGTGCTCTTCGGTGAGGTATTCTGAAGGTGACTGGATCATGAGGCAGGTAATATTTGTGAGTGGATTAATGCATGATAATTTTATAGCTAAATGTGATCTGGAGTTTGGAAGAGGTGCATCACTAGCAGCGTGGCCTAGAAGGGACTATCTTCCTTCCTCCTCCTGTGGTCTTTCTCTGCTTCATAAACTCTTTCTCCTCTGCTTTGGAGGCAGCCCACTATGGACTGAAACCTCTAAAACTGTGAGCCAAAATACACTTCTCATTCATCAAGTTGTATTAGGTATTCTGTGCCAGTGATGAGAAAGTAACTAAGACACACATGCATTAGGATCTATAGGGTATTGATTTAAAAATAAGCACACGAATCAATGGAGGACAAGAAGGGATCAATAAGTAGGTGTGAATTAATAGGAGGAATACAGAAAATAAATAATTGAGTGTCAGTGCTATCAGAAAGATAAAGGAGGAAGAGTGATTGCATAAAGGGAGGTTGCTATTTTATAGAGGGTGACCAAGGAAGTTGTTTTCCTCTGAGACATTTTGCACAATTTAGTGGGATATTTTTGTCTAAAAATTAGGTAAAGATGAGAGAACAAGCCAATATTAGCATAAAGATATAGGGAAAATGTATCTGTTGGTGGAAGAACAGTTTGATGCAGTTTTTCAGCATGCATTTTGGAAAAATTATAAAATTCCTTTTCTCATTAAGGAGGTAATCAAACAAATGGCAACAATTCATTTTGAAGGACTTTTTTATGTTCACATAAAAGGAAATCCCTTCAAATTTATTAAAAGTTAGTGGTACAGTAAAATTATGGGATATCTAAACAAGAAGATATTACATACCCATGGAACAAAAGATAAAAAACATCATTTAATTTTAAGAAGTTATGAAATTGGAAGTACAGTGTTACTTCATGAATATAATGTATATCCATCCTCATTTCTCCCCCCTTTCTTCCTCCTACAAATCTCGAAGTTCATTCACAGAATATTAGCATAGATTACATAAGGGAGATACAATTTTGAGTACTTTTCAATTTCTTTATATTCTTACTTTTAGAATTATTTAAAGCAAATAGAATTTTGATGTCACATAAATAATTTTCCTGTTTTACAGCACTTTATATAAAAGTTTTGGTTCAAGGACACAAAATTTCCACCAGACAGAAGGAATAAATTCAAAATATCTATTACCCGTCATGACAATTACAGCTAATAACGATATATTCCATCTTTGAAAACTGCTAAGAGGGTAGATTTTAAGGGTTCTCATCAACACAAAAAAGAAGTCTCGGAAATAATGAATATGTTAAATAGCTTGATTTAGCCATTCTGCACTACGTATATATAGCAAAACTTCAGGTTGTTACAACCATAAATATATATAACATACTTGACAAATTAATATTAATCTATTGTATTGAAACACTTCAATTCTGTTATAAGGAAATTGCTATACTGTTAAGCTAATATATGCAGTTTTTAAAAATAAGTTTAAAGGAAACAGTGCTACTTCTATGAATGGAGCAAAAAATAGTCACTCCAGACACCTCTGCATGATAAACATTGTCATTTTCTCTCTAGTTTACCTAAGACAGATAGGAAAAATGATATGTAATGGCAGTGGAGTAGAAGACTTTTATTTTATTTTATTTTATTTATTTTTGGGGGGAGTACCGGGGATTGAACTCCGGACCTTGTGCTTGCGAGGCAGGCGCTGGAACCACTGAACTAAATTCCTGGCCCTGGAAGACATTTTGACAATATATGGTCAATTTTAGAGAAGCCTTGTTTTTGAACACTTTTTTTTTTTTTTTTTTTTTGGTACCGGGGATCAAACTCAAGTCCTTGCGCTTGTTAAGCAGGCGGCGAAACCACTGAGCTAAATGCCTGGCCCTGCTGGAAGACATTTTACATATTAAGAAAACAGGCCATAAAAAGGGGTGATAATGTAAATGAATCCTAAAATAGGCCAGGTCTTAGAAGGCTAAAGGAAGGAGCTCTCTTTTCTTTTAACTGCCTTCCTCTCTATGTCTGCTATTATTGTATTTGAATAAGCATCCATTGAGTTAAAAAAAAAAAACAACTAATCTTGAAATAGGCTTCATGGAGCTGTTTTTGAAAAAAAAAAAAGTGGTAATTAAGATTTTTCGTCAAGGAAACCATGTAGAAAAAAATGAAAGTTAAGACTTTATGAACAATTAAGTATACATTATACTTTCTATTTTATTTTTGTATTCCTTAAATTTATTGGTACATTTAGGTATACATGATGATCACATTCATCATTGGGAATTTGTACCTATGATATATTTTGGTTCTTATTTTTTCCTAGTCCCCTTCCCTCCCTTTCACCCCTCCACCACTCCCTATTTGCAAAAACTTTGTTTCCATTTTTTCCTTCTTGTCTCATTTTCTTTTCTTTCCCTTCTTTCCTTTGACTCACTCCTCCTCCCTAGTTTCCCTTCCCCTTTGAACCTTTCCTATTTCACAGTATCTATTATACATTCTGACAGGCAAATAACCTGTTAGACAAAGTGTTATTAATAACACAAGAAAACAAGAATTTTCATGATAAAAATATTTACTCTAATGACCAGCTTGCTTTCCTGTATAATATTTAGAACACTTAAGTTTTTAAGAAACTCTGTAATTGATATTATTTACATCTAAAATGTCTCCCCAAAGTCTAATGCATTCAAAGATGAGGTTTCCAGAAGGTGACTGGATCATGGGGGTGTTATTCTCATTAGGGGGTTGATCCATGATGAATTCATAGCTGAATATGGGGTTAGGAGGTGGAGACTGGTTGGAGGAAGCGGGGAGACTGGAGAGGGACTTTGGATCCTCTGTCTCTCTGGCTCTTCCTTCTTTCTCTGCTTCCTGCCTGACATGGATGGAATAGCTTTCCTCTCAATGCCCTCGCTTCACGCTGCTTCTGCTTTGCAGCCACCCAACCATGGAATGGCGAGCCAAATACATCTCTCTGTCTGAAGTTGTGAGTGCTGGGCATTTCCACAAAGGTTCATGCTAGCAAGATTATAGCAATACTGGAAAGGAGAGTGGAGTAAGCTCTGGCAGGGGCTTTGATGGGAAATAGGACTGGGCAGGCAGATAGCAAGGAGAAATACTGTTTTAACAAGGCGTAAAAGTAACAAAGTAAAAAAAGGAGTAAATCTTCACTTGAATAGTGTTTGGGGTATGAGAAGCCTGGCTTCACCTCTGGTAAGACAATCCTGCTTAAACTGGTCACTTCAGTTCAATTTAAGGAGCTTGGAATTTACCCTCTAGGCAGGCAGGTGAATCAAGGGTTTTATTGTTGATTCTAAAAATGACCTATGAAATCTATATTTTAAAAAGGTTGATCTTGCTGAGGACTACAGAATACATTGAAAAGAGAAAAACCTGCTGCAGTGAAATAGAAATAAAGGGGTACATAAAAGATGGGATGTCAGGAAAATATAAGAAACTTAGAAATGTAAATTTAGCAGATTTGCTAAATGTAGTATATTCCAAGACCTGTTCCATGTCTGTTTGCCTTGTCTGTTTTATTATTATCTAAAGTTACAATCAACAAATTCAGAGAACATTTTTGATTCAAACCTTTGTGATATTTGGGAAGGTATCTAGTTGGTTAACAGAAATGTTCAATTTTAAGAGAGCTGATTTTTCAATCAGAGGAACTCAGCTCACATGTATGTCTTTT
Source organism: Heterocephalus glaber (assembly GCF_000247695.1). The sequence goes on along the minus strand of NW_004624837.1, from coordinate 6,356,676 downwards.
CCTTGTCACCTTCTGGATTGATGAACCAGAAACTTTCATTCCTGCAGTTTTTCTTAGAAAAAGAGTGACCTACATGAAGGAAAATAACTGACTCCAGGAAAATGGGGAGAGTGCAAAATAGAAAAAGGATCTATTTTTGGCTTAAGCATTCTACTTGAGTACAATCAATACAAACTGAAGGACTGTTTTCCCCCGAGTCCATTAGCATCAACATTTTATCACTTGATGACTCTGATGGAATTAATGTGAAATGGAAATGGAGAATAACCTGTGAATGGAAGTCTGAAAAAGTCTAGGATCTAAAACAAATGAAATAACAAATAAGTCTTTTGGGAAATGTAGAAATGTAGCAAAGGAGGAATTATAGAAAGCAAACTGTCATTTTCAATTTGGACTATACTTGCATATGGAGAATGTTCTGTCTGCTTCCATAGAGATGGTTGTTTGGACAAGTACATTATCCAGGTGTGAGAAATGTATTCTGTTGAGTTATTAGGAATAATTTCCTGGTAGGGAATGCCTGCCACAGGCAGAAGTACTGATCAATCTGCCATTTATTTATTTTTTATTTTTTGTACTGGGGATCGAACTCAGAACCTTGCCTTTACAAGGCAGTCGCAATGCCACTGAGCTAAATCCCCACCCCAGTCTCTCATATTTTAAGAATATAATTTAAATCTATTCATTGGGCCACATTTCAGTTATGCAAGTGAGGCTCTGTTGAAGTGGTAGTTTATGTGCAATGTATTAAAATATCTTCTCCTTATATAGCTGTGGGAATGAAAGAACTAAGAAATTTCTTATATCATTTCATTGTCAAGTCTCATGTTCATGCTCTTGTTCATGGTCTTTCCTTTATTAGAATGTCCTTTCCTGGGATATGAAATCAACATTAAAAATTAAACAGCTTTTCTATACACCAATAAATAAGTACCTGAGAACTAAACCAAGAAAATTCTACTCACAACAGCTTCAAAAAAATACCTAGGAATCAATCTAACTACAGAGATGAAAGATCTTTACAATAAAAATTACAGGATGCTGAAAAAATAAATTGAAGGAGAAACTAGAAAATGGGAAGACTTCTAATTTAGATTTAGCAGAATTGATATTATTAAAAGGGCTATATTACCAAAATTTGCAGCCTCAATGCAATCCCCATCAAAATTCCAAAGACATTCTGACAGAAATAGAAAAAAAATTCTAAAATTCTTATATAAACACAGAAAAGACACAAAATACCCAAAGCAATTCCAAGCAAAAAGAACAATGCTTAAGGCATAATAATACCCAATTTTGAATTATACTAAAAAGTCATACTAGCAAAAATAGCATGGTAATGGCACAAAATGTAGACTAATGGAATAAAATAGAGGTCACAGAATCAAATTCACATGACTACAACTACTTGATTCTTGACAAAGTGTACAAACACATGTTGGAGAAAGGGCAGATTCTTTTATAGGTGGTGCTAGATAAATAGTTATCTATAAATAGAAGAATAAAACTACAACCCTATTTCTTACCCTGTACAAAAATCAATTCAAAATGAATCAAATAGCTAAGTATAAAACTTGAAATGGAAACTGATAGAATAAAACATAGGGTAAATGCTTCAATACGGAGACCACAATATTGATCATGCCTAACGCAGGCTGTGAAGAGTTAACCCCACAATTGGCTTGTTTATAGAAGTGAGTCTGACCAAATCCCACATGCAGAGTTCAGAACAACTCTCACCCAAATTCCGTTCCCACAACTAAAACCTTCTTAATAGAAGGACAATATTCTAATTACAACCATATATTTTGTCTATTCTGTTCTTAATTCAAAAGTGCTTTTCTTGTTCTTTAACAGCCTTGCTTACATTAGTATCCATAAAAACTACACAACTACACACCCGTGAACATAGTTCTGCCCTTACATATAGCTTGCCTTTACCCCAATTAATTATCAATAAAAATCAGTGGCTTGGACTGGCCAGGCAGGGCCTTTGTAGGTTACATCGACATTGGTCATCCTGGCACCCTGACTTCTGTCTCTCTTAGTTCTGTCTTTTAGTTTTTTGGGTTTTTTTTCTTTTCTCAAACCTATGTCATACACTAAGCAAAAAACTAAACCTACTACAAAGGTTTCCAATGTTTCAAAAGTCCCCAATACTTAAAACCATAGCCACAGGCAAAACATTCTTGCATATGACTTCAACTGCACAGGAAATAAAATTTAGAATCAACAAATGGGACTATACAAAATTAAAAGGCATTTGGAAAGCAAGGGAAACAACCAACCATGAATAAAAAGCCCACAGAATGAGAAAAAAGTCTTTACTAGCTACTCTTCTGACAAAGGATTAATATCTAGAATACAAAAACCTTAAACAAAAATACTCCAAGAATCAAACAGCCCTGTCAATAAATAGGCATAAAAATTCAACATACTTCTCAAAAGAAATACAAATGGTCACTATATACATAAAATCAATGTTCAACATCTCTAGCCATCAGGGAAATGCAGTTCAAATCTACACTGTGATTCCATCACTCCAGGTTAGAATGACCATCGTTAAAAGTATAAAAACCAGTAAATGTTTGCAAGGATGTGGGGGAAAAGGAACTGTATAATATGCTACACTGATAATGGGAATGTAAATTAGTATAATCACTATGGAAATTCCTCCAGCAGGTAAAACAAGTAACTTCTATGAGAACCAGCTATACCTCTTCTTGGTATATACTTAGTGGAATTAAAGTTTGCATAATATAAGGATACTTGTATACTCATGTTTACTCCAGCATAATTCACAATAGCCAAGATATGAAACCAGCCCAGGTTCCCACCAAAGATGAATGGATAAAGAAAATGTGGTGTATATACACAATGAAATGTTATTTAGCCACAAAAAACAAAATTATGTTATCTTCAAAAAGATAGATGGAAAAGGTGATCATTATAAGAAAAATAAGCAAGAATCAGGTATTGAAAGTTTTTCCTAATATGTGGAAACTAACAAAAAACTGAAGGCATGAAAATAAAAGGAAGATTATTATTAGGGTGGAGGAATAAGGAGAGTGCAAGAGGGTCAAGAATAAGGAATAAGGGGAGGAGGTTATGATTAAAATATGTTATATGCATGTACAAAAACACCACATGGAAACCCAATATTTTATAAAATTAACAGGCATCAGTGAAATATAATTTTTAAAGGAATGTATTTTCTATGTATCTGTCTGCCTATTGTATCTTATTCTTGTTTGAGGACTCATTCGAATGTCACCTTTGTATAGATGATTTTTCATCTCTCTTTTCTCCTCTGGTTTACCATATTTAATTTCATTATCTTTTAGAACCCATAGAGTTCTCATCATTATTGTGAAGTAGAATTTAAATGATAAATTTGACATATATTCCCGTTAGCTTGTGGGGTTCTTGAAGTCACAAATGGCGTGTACTTATTAACTGTATCCTTAGAATCTTATATGATACTTAACAGGCAAATTACAACTTAATTATCATTCATTTAGTATTTCTCTCTCTCCTTTCTCTAGGGTTGATAATTCACAAAGATGCAGGTGTACTCTTTCCTATGTAGACGTGGCATTCTTGGTATTATCTAGTTTCTTACCGGTAGGAATACCTAGAGACATTGTAGTCAATCTAAAACTAAACAATAATGAAGTTTAACTGTGCTTGGGAATCTCAATATTAATATTTTTTTCTGATTCTTGATGGGTTAAAGTGTGAGGTATTTATTTATCCCAAGCTTTATAGTTCTGATTAAGAGACATTATTCCTTTTATGGATGACACAACAAGGACACTGCATATTTTATCCACTTTACATCAAATCTCACCAAAAAACGGACTATGTAAACAAAAGCAATTCAGCTGTGTTTACCAAAATAATTTTTTCCCAAGACTATAGTTGCAAATGAATAATGATATAGTATTTTCTTCTAAGGAGTTTGGGCTGTGTTTAACTCCTGATCTATTTCTCAGTAGTCTAAATTTACAGATGAGTTTAGAATCTTCAAATTACTATAAGATTTTCGAAACATAGAAACTTCATTTTGGAAAAAAAAGTTCAGAGAAATTTTACCCAACTGATTACAGTACAGATATCTCCTTCTCTCTTCAGCTCCAAGATAGGTGCTATCCAACCTGTGGAAATCAAGATGGTACAGCACTCTTAGAGATGGAAGGCTAATTACCTTGAAAATTCCCTCATATCACACATGATATAATATATTCTTAATGTTATTACTAATTTGGATTTAGCCCATATCCCACATAGTTATTGAGACATTGTTTCAGTAGATTATTTTTTTCTTTTCTTGACATGACACAAAATCCCTGAGGCTAACACAGCCTAAGAAACCCCAGAACCACCCTAGGCAGTGCATAGTTTTCTTCACCAAAATTCTTCTTATCTAAATCCTCACGTGCTGCTTTTAACAGGAACTTCTGGGCTAAGTTTCTGCAGCAGTGGCACCCCAAGTACTGACTATGTAATCCTCTGGCATTCACATACCTGCTCCCAGGAGAAATTCAGTCCCTCATAGGCAAAAGTGGGCATCGTTAAGTTCTCACCAATTACAATATTAAAAGGAAAAGTTCTCTTAACACTAGCAAATACTGAGCAAAAGGTAACCAAGTTCCCTAGGAAACAGATTTCTTATTGCTCACTTTAGAAGGTAAGATTAAAAATACCTCCTTCACTTCTTTCACAATGAGTCCATGGCCTAGAGAAAAACAAGATTTGCTCAAGTTTTCAGTGAAGATAGTTTGAGCCTTTCAAAACTCACCCACAAATTCAGTTATTTTTCCATAAACTCAAATCATGTCCTGAATTCTGTTTCTTGAAACCATAGCATAATCAAAAACAACAAAATAATTATAGTCAATTACTGAATTATCTGTTTGTTAACATTTATTTTCGAGATGCTATTTCTAATCTTATCTCCTGAGCACTCATGTAATAACTCTAGCCTAGCCTTTAATTTCAATTCATAGTCTTATATGAATTAATATAATGAATATATTAATTATATAAATTATATAATTAATATAATATAAATTATAACTAATATACTTTAACTTATCCTTTAAGGTATTCTTTTACCTTTATTTTTAACATTAACTTTAACCTATCCTTTAACATATTTTTAAGCATATCTTAACTTATGCTTGTAATTTATCTTTGCCATTATTCCTATTTTAGCTGAGGAAATAGTAATCTAGAATTTTGTAACAAACTTCACCAAACTAACAAATGACCGGATCAACCCAACAACATAACTGAATTTCCAATTCACTATTTTTTCTTTTTTTTTTTGGCTGTGCTAGTGATCAAACACGGGGCCACGGGAATTCTTGGCAAGTTCTTTACTATAGAGCCAAATCCCCAGTCCTTCTAACTCTCTTTTAACTTTATTTTATTAAAAACTATATGATACTATTATCTGCAGGTCTGTTGTATTGATTGGAAAAGGCCCTTTGGAGATAACTCACAGGACAAACTGTCAGAGGAATCACGAATGGACAGAGTATTGTTGTGCATTTGTAGAAAGACTGGTCAACTTATTTTTCTCTCCTTACTGTAAAAATTTTCAACGTACATCAACACTTGCAGGTTCTGAACTCTACCTTATATCCCTCTATCAAATGTTTCTCTTTTTTTCCCATTAAGTTTATTGGTACATTTTAGGTATAAAATACATTTACGTACATCATTGGGATCTTGTACCATTACATGAGTATCTTGGTTCTTATTTTCTTTCCCTTTCCCTGCCCTCCCTTCACCCCCTCCACCCTTCACTATTTGCAAAGATTTTGTTTCCATTTTTTTCCTTTTCTCATATTTTTTCTTTTCCCTTCTTTTCTTTCCCCTACCCCTAGCACTTCCCCTGCTCCTTTAGACCTTGACTTCCTATTACACAATGTCAATTTCACATTTTTAAAATTAAAATATCAAGACCTAGGAGGAATTACCACATATTTTATAGAATTTAAAAGGATATAGAAAGCATATT
>NW_004624837.1:6323062-6339512 GCF_000247695.1 Heterocephalus glaber | reverse complement strand
TATATATATTGGATAGCTGAGTTTCAGTACACAATACAATAATAGATAGAGAAAAAAATTGAGAGGTAGTTGAGAGCTAGGATTTAAACACTGATCTGGCTGATTCTAAGCCCATATAATTTTCATATATCCATTTTGACCGCACAGATAAAATTTAATGAAAATCTCAAGCTTCTCAGAATATAAATTCTACTTCAGATATCAGTTACATGTCAGCTTCTGATTACTTTTTCTATTAAGAATAAAAGAAACATTCCAGTCATCATCTAGAAAAGCCCCACATGACAACAGAAATTTTCACGCACAGAAAAAAAGAAAATTTGGATTAGATGATGAATTCTTAAAAACTGAATGTAACAAAGTTTGTCAGGGCACAGCTAATTTTGGTAGTATTTGCCCTGGATTTGAAATTTTGTATTTGTATGAGATATGCTTTTAGCCTTGGACGCTACTTTAGTTAAATCGGTAACTACTGCAATAATACTTACACTAAAAAATATCAGAGGTTAAGCAAAGTTGAAGTTTATCTTCAATCATGTAAGTCCAAACTGTGGTTCTGATAGGTTTGTGGTCCTCTTTAAAGATAGGATTTAGAGAACCTAACTTCTCCTACACTGTGTTCTTTTTATATGCAAAATGTGAATTCCAGTGATGCCTTGTTTCTCTGCATGAAGGAAGCAGAGTGAGAGAAATCAAGAGGTTCAAGTGTGGGAAAAATTTAGGAGTCTGGCCTAAATGTGCAGGGCATCATTGCTGTTGTATGAGCTGTGAGTCAGCGACATCATCATCACTGCTAAGGACACACTTACAGATGTAATCCACCTGCATATAGAGAAATCGAGGAAACAGGAAGCATGTTCAGGAAGGAGACGCTAAAACAAAGAGCAATAGAATTTTACTGGGGCTTAATAAGCTCTAAATCTAGAACTTACAAGACAATGTTAGCTTGAAAAAGATCATCATGGACAACTTAATTCAGGCCTCAAGTTTTAGGTGAGAATAAAGGTAAACAAAAGTGAGTGTTTTATTGGAATTTTGTAGGAATATTATTGGAATAATGTTTCATATTGTATAATAATGCTAAAATATGAAATATAAAACCTTAAATAAAAATAACAGGCATCAGTCCATTTTCTGATACTGTTTGACTTTTTCTCATTTAATCCTTTTAGTAACCTGTAGTATAGTTTCCATTGAGTTCAATTAAAGAAAGCTTGACTCACATAAGTTATGTTGTGTTTCCAAGTTATATAGCCGTATGTTGGCTATCAATTTGAAACCAAGTATCCTAACTTCAGTGTCATGCTCTCAAGCAGCATGCTGTACACAATTACCTTTTATGGCATAGTATCTTAAAATAATTTAAGTACTTTCATTTCATCTAATCTTTAAATATCACAGCCAATAAAATCAGAACAGTTATTTCCTGCTGGCACTAATATTGAAAACTTGAAGTTATGTGTGTTTTTAAAATAATAGCTTTAGGAAGCACAGAAGCACAATGTAGATGATTCTAAGTGCACCCTCAGTTTCTTGTTATATCCATGTATATGAAATTTGAAAACATACCCCAGAATATGTGGAGTAATTACATGTAACATATGAGTTTCTTTAGCAGCAAACCTGAGCTTCCAATGATATCCTACAGTAAACCATTGAGGGCGCAAGTGTAGGATGAAGAGGAAGTGGAGCATATACCTGGTGGAAAATTAATCTTGGTTGTTATCTGATCAAAGCCCTGCTGGCTGCAGTCCTCTGCTATCTGTTCCTTTGCCACAGCTGTCAACCAAATTATTCCCATTCCTTTGGCTCAACTCTTCCAAGCCTGACCTCTGCTTAATGAATATTTTCACATGTTGTTCTCACTACTTAATAAGCTTCAGAAGAGCATGGCATCTTGGTGCATGTATTTGGATGCATTCTAATGCCTTTTCCATTGCACAATATTTGTCTTATTCCTCAGAGCCTGAAAGATGTCTGTGCCCTTGGCAAAATAAACTGAATTTTCTTAGAATTGCCTCCTCCACGTGGACATACAGGGTTGGATGATGTCAACCTCCATCTGTTAAAGTTCTACTGTTTCTAATTCAGCTAATGGACTGTGCTCCTTTAATTTTCTTTTCAAATTACCCTTGTCTCTTTGACACAATGCTTAATGAAAACCTACAAACACAAGTCAACCCACAGTTTGACACAATTTTTCTTAGAAAATATGATTTTTAAACTAATAACTATATTAAGGGGGTTAATTGGGGTCAGTTCTTCAGTTTATATATACATTTTACATGAATTTACAGGGAGCATACAAATGGAAATATACCGTTTCAATCACTGAGATTAAAGTTATTAGTCCTTAAAACAAACAAATATGTACTGATAGGGTGATTTTATTTTAATTTTTTCCCCTTACTATTAGATCTTTGAGAACATAAACCTCAGGGATAAATATATTTGAGATAATCTCTCATTTTTTAACATAAAACGGAAATTTAAAAATGATCAATTTGGAAATTTTAGATTAGTAAAATTCATATTCTTGTGAGGAATTAGTAAACCTGATGTGATGATGCAAAGAATGGAGGATAATAACAAGAATCAGCTTCCCCAAGGTAATCCACTTACTGTGTGCGATAAAGAGTCTGACTCCGTCTTTTGATGTAGGCCTGGATGTTCCCTCTACAAAACTGGAGAAAGCTCAAATCACTCAAATTTCTGTCCCGTGTGCAAACTCTCAGCTTTCATCCATTCATAAAACATAAAAATCTTAACTGATGCATTGATCTGAATGCTTTTGTTCCTGTACATTCATGTGTTGAAACCTAATCCTTGGCTAATGGCATTAAGAGATGAGAACTTTGGAAAGTGATTAAATTATGAGAGCCCAGCCCTCATGAACAGGATTAGTGCCCTTATAAATGGGCCCTAGAGAGCTGCTTTGCCCCTCTACCAGATATACACATTAAAAATAAGGCTTCATCTATGAGACAGTGGGTCTTCACCAGGAACCAAATGTGTGGGTGCCTTGATCTCAGACCTTTCAGCCTGTAAATGTGTGAGAAACAGATTTTTTTGGTGTTTGTAAGCTATGGTGTGCTGTTATAACAGCTCAAATGGACTAAGACAGACCATTTCCTGGCAGTGCAATTTCAGATCAATTTTGGAACCTATTCTGCTCAAGTCTGAAAGCCCCATCATGTGAGTAGTAGACTTTTCCATACTCTCTTGGTATATGTATGTGTGTCTTCAGTCTAAACAATAGCTCCAATTTGGTAGGATCCACCTTGTTTGTGGCAATTTGCAGCAATATTATCTAATATAATTTTGAGAAAATAATTGAAAGGTTTAACTACTCATGAATGTGTTTGGTGAAGACAATAAAAATTAATTACAACATTATGCAATATCTAAGATATCTGTTATCTTAAATTTGAATTATGTTGATAACATAAAATAAAATGATATATTTCCTTATGATTCCCACAAGATAAAGAGAAATGATGTTGATAGAGTAGAAAAGAGTTGCAGGCATGCAAAATATTTTGAATTGGTAATGTAAAATACATTGTAATGATGTATACATCAAGACTTTTAGAAATTTTATTATCTGTGGCATATAAATTGACATATAATAAACTATAAGTCATAGTCTTATTACTATGTGACAGTACCATTGGTTAAATTATTTTAATAAGTCTAGTTAAAAAAAAAAATCAGTGTTCCCAAAATTCCTTCTTTTTAACTCCTATGCAGAAGCTATTGCAATAGTACAATGCACATGTATAGATTTGGAGTGCTACTATGGAACAATTAAATCAGAATTCTCTTGAATTCCATATTAAAATTATTGTGAAATGTGATGAAAATTATGTTAAAATTTTAAGTGACCTGTGTATTTAAAAAAATGGAATTAGAAGTTTTTAACATAGGATAATAACTTTGTGGTTAAATAAATAAGATCTTCATTCTTACTAGACATGTTAAGTAGTAGTTATGTGTCATGATGTTTGAAAATTTTAAAATGTTCATCAAAATCTTAGTAGAAAAATAAATAGATGGATGTGCCAAATAGGAAAAGTAGTAATTTTTAAATTGAAGTGTAGCATTCATTTATATTTTATATTTGAAAATATAAAAAATAAATGAATAAAACTATTACATGATTGTCTTGTGCACAAATCAGATTTTTAGAGTTAAAGGCCAATATTTTAAAAAATTTCTTGGAAAAATATCATGATAAAAATCTAAAAGACTATTCTATTTTCTCATCATGAGCAAGATACTATCTTATAATACTTAGTTTATTAACGCTACACGCTCTTCTTTACCATTTGCACTAAGACTCAAGTCTTATATCTACTGTGAAGATTTTAAATATCAGTGATACCAATAGGTGTGGGAGCAAATAACTTTTAATTACACCCTGGAGTTAATTGTTCAAATGACTAATTCACATTAAGCATTTATTCAGCTTTTGAAAAAAAACTTAAGTACTTAATAGGAATGCATGTTCCAACAATGGCTACAGCAAGTCCAACAACTCACAAGAAATATGTACTGTAGATTTAGGGCTTTTTTCAATAATCTTCCCTGTCACATATAAAAAGTTTGTATATATTGCTCTGAGGAAAAGACTAATTTATTGATCAAGCAAGAAGAACTGTGCTAACTTGCTCTAAGAACTGAGATCATCTTTGGTGATATAAGATTCTAAACTAATAAGTAACTAAGTAACTTTAGTAAACTACATATCAGTTTATTTTAAACAGCACTTGGAAAAAAACCATCTCACTTATCAAACAACAGTTTATTTTTCAAGATGTGCTTTAACATTCTCACTGTTCTGTGTCCACCAATCTTCAATTATCGTGTCACACATTTTGCTCAATCCTAATTGGTTCCATGTCTGAACAGATCTGCCTCCAAAAAACTTGATACCAGACCACAAGACCCTTACTTCTGATTCTGTTTTTCTCAGACCCTTCCAAAACTTGGTCAAGGTAGAAGTTTGCCCTCTGAAGTAACTGTTAATCATTTTAGTTTACCATGATTAATAGTTTGTTCCATGGTGTTTGGAGAATTCAACAGTCCCGGAATGAATTTTTTTAAATTAATTTTATTGGTACATTTCAGGTATACAATATAATGACATTCATCATTGGAAATTTGCACCTTTACATAATCTCTCTTGGTTCTTATTTTTTCCCCATTCCCCTGCCCTCCCTTCAATCCCTCCACTCCTCCCTATTTACAAAGACTTTGTTTCCATTTTTTCTTTTTCTCATATTTGAATTTTATTTTTTGATAACATTCTAAAGTAAATAGATTGCCATCTAAAAATAAAATTTGGAGTGGGGCCGAGCAGTTGCAGGCTGACCCGTACCTGTTTGCTCCTGCTTGCTCCATCAGCTTTCCACCAGCCACCAGGACAGGGTGAGGAGGCCCTCCCCCGGCCTCACCCCCCCGGGCAGGCCCACCAGCTGATGGCTGGGCCGCACGGGCACCTCCAACAATACTCCTCCCACCCCCACCCTGGCCTCTGGCCTTTTGGCTGTGCAGTTACTTGGTTACACACTGCAGAGGCACAGGGGGACAAAAGCCATTGTCCTGAGCTCCAGAAGTGAACAACAGAGAGAGTCCCCATCTCAGGCTCCCTGATGAAAACAAGCCCACTGGAAAAGTGAAGGGAATCTCTGCAGTAAAGGCCCACCAGACCACCATGATTGGTAAGTTGGGGGGATTATCAGCTCCCATTGGAAACTGGACTTTCTTCAAGGGAAAAGCAGCTGAAACCTGCAGTAGAAACTTGCAGAGTGCAACCCTGCAGGAGGACAGTGAGCTCAACTTGGGACTTGCAACCAGAAATCTGCCTGAATCTCATGGGTCTGGGACTAGCTTACTGAGACTCATTGACTTATAACTGCACACTGATGCCCACGTTGTCTATTGTGACAGCAGACACACCTTGAAGGAGGCCATTTATTTTTTAAAGGTGATAGATTAATAACTACCACAAATTGTCTTTCTTTAAGAGGTATTTGAAGCTCTGGTGTTGCTGATTGTATGACTTGGGCTAAGGTGTCATGATTGATCCAGTTTTTCTTCCTGGTATAATGAAAATGAGATGGCCTCAGAGTCATTAGAGACTCAAAACCTAAAGACCAGCTATATCTGGTAGACACCTCTGAGAAGCAATCATTCCACAAGGGTTTTAAATAGATCAACAAAGATACTTACAATAAACAACTTCATAATATCAACCCAGGAACTAAACCAGGGACAGTACCAAAAACAAAAATGAGAAGGCATTTAAGCAAGGCACAAACCTAGACTTCCACCCCACAAAAGGCAATTTCTGGGGTAAATGAAGTGCAAAAGTCTGATAATCAACCACCTGGACACCCTGCACTGATAGCACAGAAAGTAACAAAACAGATGAATGAGGCTCTAGAAAAATTCAAAGCAGACATAATCTCCCAGATAGCTACAGAGATGGTGAGAAGAATGAAAGACATGATTAGAGGCTCTAGAACAGAAACTGATAAAAAAAATAGATGAGCTCAGAAACATGCTGGAAGCCAGAAATGCCCAGCATAAGAAAGAAATGGAAACCATGATTGCCCAACATAAGAAAGAAATGGAATCCATGAAACAGATTCAAACAGATATTCAGGAGATTAAAAACTCCATTGAAAACATGCAGAGCAGATTAAGAGAATATCAGATATAGAATTGCCACAATTGAAACTTGTCTATTATCTTAAAAATGGATTGGATTAGTAATATTTAACTCTTATGTAGGCAAGAGCATTAAATGAACAAAATGTAGCATTTTATATTGTATGCTCTACTCTCACAGTAGTCACAATCTACCTGGTAAGACAGAAATTAATATAAATAGCTATGGAGTAATCACAATTAATGAAATTCATGATACATTTATATGACATGCACTTGGGTGGTACAAATCTTCTGGTAGTAATGGGTACACCTCTCATTGGCATCTAAAACTTTCCGTGTTTCTGAGCACCTAGAACTATACCCATGAGGCAATCACTTTTATTATTTCTGTTTTCAACAGACTTTGCATTGCACAATTATATATACCTTACACATAGGAATATCATCTTGTTTCTCATTATCAGTAATAAATTTTTTTAGATCACAGAATTACTTGGCCCACTAAAATAAAAAGAAGGTAATGCACCATGGGTGAGAAAATGTAATTATAGTAACTGCCTTTTTCTTCACCTTGTTCCTTGAAGTGTAAATCTTAATGAGATAAAGACTTGAAGTAGAAAGTAGCTTTATGGGTTTTGTTTTTAATATGAAGGAAGCTGAGCTAAGTTGAGCAAAGGCTTCATCTAGAGTTGAGGGGGGATTTTTTTCCCCAAAGATACTCAGGCTCTGTAACACATTCAGCTGACCCATGAGTGAACTAATTCACTTTGCAGCTCCTGCTGTTGATTTTAATGTTGTCAATGTGCTACTTATTCTCTTCTTTTACATTACTTGAAATACAATTGAGGGCAAAGAAAAGTAATTTCTTTTGTGATTTTCATGGTCTGTATAATTTCTGGAGGAAAAAATAAATCACAGGTTATTCCCCCCTCTTAAATATAAAAACAAATGAAAGAGAAATTTTGAAAATAAAACTTTTTAACTCAAGGGTCCAATATTCAAGTCTCAAGTTATGTATCCAGATTTACTCCTTTACATCCTTAGCTACTAAAAGTAGAATCCTATTATAAGTCATCATTACAAAATCAGATCACACCTCTTACAACAAACCTTTGTTCATTCAGTTACCTCTACTCTCCCTAGCCTGAAGTAGCTTTCTTCTTAATACAAATTATTCCCATTTCTCTTTTCAAATCTCCTGATCTGGCAAGTCCACATTTAATACTCCTGTGTTTAACTCCCTTACATTTTTAGATTCCACATGAAATAATATTTATCAAATAAGTACTGTATACCAAATTCAAGCACTTTTCAAATTATAATTTTTTAAAAATAAGAACGTATTCCTTGGGTTCAATTCCTACCTCAGACCATGTTACTTCAAAATGCTATAGCTTTGCAAAATGGAATAGTATGTACCATGTGGGGTTATTGTAAAAATTAAGGTAGCTCCCATCTAATAAATCAGTGGACATACAATAAATATTTAGAAACTGTAGTTATGACGGTGAATAAAATCAAGTATTATTATAGTGGAGTCTATGGCTCTAACAAGTATTTTTGTACTTAAATAATATACTCTTCTGTATTATTATGTAATGGTACTCTTGAATTTGTATTATTCTCCTAATTCAGTTAGGTTCCTTAATTGTTGTGTCATTGTTATCATTTCTTTCCCTTATCCAATGTTGTACTTTATTCAAGATTGGTCAGATATTTGGAACTTGCTTATGAATCACATTAAATTATTTGCGATAATTATTAATTTCTGGAATTTTGTGAAGAACATAAATCACAGTTAAAAAGAGAAATTGCATAAAAAGGTCATTCATGTGATAAATATAGCTCAATAAATTCATGACAATCAAAATATACACATTTGTTCACTATATATGGTAAACTTTTTCTGTAAAGGATTGGACAGTGACTATTTTAGGTTTTATAAGACATGAAGTTTTGGTGGAAACTATTCAATTTTCATCATAGCAGGAAAACTGCTAAGAACAATAGATAAAGAAATGCATTCTAATGTGTTCTAATAAAAATTTATCAATGTACATATATGAATGGTTCAAATTTTATGTAATGTTTATGACAAAATATGATTATTACCTCAATATTTTCCACAAACATTAAAAATGTAGAAGCCTTCCCTACCAATTGAAAAAAAACCAAACAGTAGGTCTGAGAGAGACAGTAGGTCAGTTTGTTGATTATTGTTGTATGTAATTGCATCGTATCAGACTCTAAATATCTTTTTTTCTGATGCAAAATTGAAATGCCTACAGTGATAAGTGCCAAGAGAAGATTGAGATAATATGCTTAGGAAATTCAAGAAAGATCTCATGGAGAGTAAATGTTTTGTACTGGTTCCAAATCTACTACCAGGGGGAGCAATGAGCTCCATTCATTTCCATGTCTGGACATGGCAAGCATAACCCACATTGGGCAATTGACAGAATGTGTGTTTTGGGGCATACAAAAACAAATGGAAATGCTTCCAATTGTTACGTATGGATTCATTTGTTTTGTTCATTCAATATCATCATAGCCTACAAGCCTTTTCTAGGCAATCTTCTTGGCAACTATGTGCTGAATTTCTTAGAGTATTTGACTGCCCTACATCTTTTCCTCTACCACTTCTCGCCAGTCTCATCCTGGAAATTACTGAAATTTAAGTGGATCCAGTTTCCAAGTTCTTTGTTGCACAAGGCACTACCTCGGCTTGTGACCCCAATTTGGAAATTTTTCTCTCCTCAAATCTGATCCTTCTTCCCTTGCCTTCAAAACTTGGACTTACACAAAAGCCACAGTGACCTTTTTATCACACAGACTGTTTCCTCCTTTCAACAAATACTTCAGCAGCACCTTTGGGAAATATTTCCTGGAATCTGTTTATACAAAATTCTGTATGGTGTAATACTTTTCTTCAGTAATTGGAATATGCCTATAGTCAGAGTTAATATCTAAAGTCTTGAAATATATGCTCTTAGTTGTTAACCTGTGATTTTGTTCTCTCGAGTGTTCTTTGGCTACTGCCACATTCATATCATAAGTAATATTCTTTTTTCATTAGAATTCCTGTCTCTCACTGGGTTTCAAGAAAGATTTACTTTTCCTCCCACTGTTAGTCTGGTCTCCCTGACTTCTCCATTCTTTTGTTGTTTCTTTGAGCTGTATCTTGGTGTTATGGATATTTTATATAGGTCACGCACTGTGTAGGTATTATCTGTGGGTGAGGATTTTTGTCTCCTTCAAATGTCAAATAACTAGCCCAATTATTTTCTAAAATATTCAGTTCTTTTCAGCCAATACATCCTCTGTAGAATTTAAAAATGATTTATTCTTAAAACTGTTTCTCTGATTTATGTCTGACTAGAATATCTATGCTAGATAAATTTCAAATTTACCAAACATCCTTTCTTTTTAGTTCTAATTAGAAGATATTCAATGATATATATCTTACATATGCACACATTCATAAGTATAATACATTTTTGTTTAGTGGTCAGATATACTATCGACTTGAATTTGAATTTTTTAGTCTTTGCTTTTTTTGTTCAATTGAGTCACATCACCTTGCTGAGTTTCTGTGTTTTATATAAAATTCAGGAATCATAAGACAATACCTATCTCTAGGGTGGTTATATTAAATATTTTATAAATGTCACTTACTATAATAGGAAATAATCTTGAAAGATGCTTATTCTTTGAAATTACAGGGCTTGTGTCTTCAAAATTAAGTGGTAGCACAAACATAAATAAAGAATGGATGTTTAAAGATTTTATGAAGTGAGATAGGAGGAAGAATACATCACATATTACCTGCTAAACCATAACAATCTCCTTTATACATCTGAAATTATTTCTAAAAGTTCCTTTCCTTAGCAGCTATCCACTTATTGAATTATATCTCCGATTTCATTTCTGAGTGTCAGTTTCTCTTTCCACCTTGTCTGTTGAATGTTCAACAGTGAATGGAGCCTATCTCACTAGGAATGTATCTCAGCAGCCATCTCAGATTTTCAAATAGACACTCCAATGGTCTCATGGCACCTTCACCTTGCAAACAGTCCAGGAGCCTTGTCAAAAGCATTCCGTCTAGAAAAACTTCTCTCTCTCTTTTTTTCGATACCAGGGATCAAACTCTGGACCTTGTGCAGAAACACTGAGCTAAATCCCCGGCCCAAACTTCTCTCTTCTACATGAAAATCATCTGCTTTTGGTTTTATATCATTTGGAAGAGATGTGAGCTATAAATTGATGAAACTTATGAGAGAAAGAAGAGTAAAATATGTAAAATTAGTAAGGTCACAACTTGTCATAAATTTGGGCATCATACATTCATTCTCTAAATTCTAATATGACAAAGTTAAACTCTGCTGATCATGGATGATATGTAATTTTCTTTTAAAACTATAATTTAGTTTAAGCGCATCTTCATATGTACACACACACACATGCACAAAATTCCACAACAAGTTATTAAAAGGGGGATACTTTTTCATACACCAAAGAGACAATGCAATATTTACAACATGTGTGTCCTCTTTATTTCACTTAAGAGTATAGCTTCAAGTTGCATCTATTTACCTAGAAATGCCTCAAGTTTACCCTTCTTAATGGCTGAGCAGTACTCCATTGGACAGAAAAACCACATCTTCTTTATCTGTTTATCTGTTGATGTTGATGGACATTTGGATTGTTTCCAAGATTTAGCTATTACAAACTGTGCTGCTATAAATATGGCTGTGCATATATCACTATGGTGTGATGTTTTTAATTCTTTTGGGAAAATACCCAGAAAAGGAATAGCTGGAGTCTGGATTTTGTTCATGCAGTCTTTGCCTACCCCCATGTCCTAAATAGTTCTCTCTATTCTCTTTTCCAGCAAATTTAGTGTTTCTGATTTTGTATTTAGATCTTTGATCCATTTTGATTTTAGTTTAGTGCCTGGTGAGAGATGTGGGTCTAGTTTTAGTCTTTGGCATGTAGAAAACTAGCTTTTTCAGCACCACTTATTAAAGCGTGTTTGGGGTTGTTTCTGTATCTTTTAGTCTGTTCCATTGATCTTCAGGGGTTTTTTTTTCTTGCCAGCACCATGCTGTTTTTAATCACGATAGCTCTAAATGTAAATAGGGACCAAAACGTGTAGTAGACAATGTGAAATAAGAACAAAATGTTCAAAAGGAAGGGGAAACTAGAGAAAGGGAAGGTAGAAAGGAAGGAAGGAAAAAAGAAAAAAATGAGAGAAGGAAAAAATGGAAATAAGGCTTTTGTGAATAAGGAAAGGGAAAAGTGGTTGAAAGGAGGGGAGGGGAGTGAGAAGAAGAGGAACCAAGACACATCATCTAGGGCCAGGGATTGAGCTCAGTGGTGCCCCGCGCCTGCTTCTCGAGAGCAAGGTCCTGAATTCAGTCCCGGTACCAAAACCAAAAAAAAGATACATCATCTACAGGTACAAATTCCCCATGATGAATGTGATTATTATGTAAATGTAATTTGTACCAATCAAATTCAAAATGAAAAAAGAGCGTACTTATTTTTGACATCTTTCCTTTTTCCTTCGTATTTCTTTTCATTTTTTACTTCAACTTATTGATCTCTGACATTAAAAATCAAATAAAATACTTCTAATATCACAATATTCACCTTGCCCCAAAGGTATCTTGATTTCGTTTTCTTTCCAAAATAATGCCTTTCTCAACAATAGTGCTGATATATTAGCTATTTATATTTCATTAAGCATGTTTAGAATCTTGAGGGTTATTTTTTGGGTTTTTTTTTTGTTTGTTTGTTTTGTTTTGTTTTTTTGGTATCAGGGATTGAATTTGGGACCTTGTGCTTGCTAGGCGGCGGAACCACTGAGCTAAATCCCGGGCCCATTTTTGTTTTTTTCTTTTTGTCTTTGGTACCAGGGATCCAACTCAGGACCGCTCACTCGCCAGGCAGGCACTGTGCCGCTGAGCTAAATTCCCAGCCCCTAAAATCTTGAGTTCTTAGGTGAAAATTTTAGACAATGCACGGGAGATCTATCTTTCAGGTCAAATTGTCAATTCATGAGATATTAACACTGGGAAAGTTTAGCATCACATACGACTCAGCTGAAGTAAGGATTTTGCCTACAATTTATTCTAAATAATTTAAATGTATTCTTTTCTTATAAGAAAATTATTCCCAAGTATCTCAACATAGTAAAATTATTATTGTGAATTTGGACAGGTTTACATTTTAATATTTTGTAACTTTATTGATTTGGTCAACAAATAATTTTTTTATATTTATGAAATTTTGCTAATTTGAAGTACATATCAATGATACAAATGCTGTTGATGTGCCAGAAGGAATTTTTCAGCTGTACACAAAGTGTAAGTTTTACCCAGTCTGAAAACTTAGTCCTTTAGTGAGACCCTATCTCAAAATTAAAATAAAAACATCTGGAGATATATACTGCCAATAAAAAAAAATGAGTTTAGCATTTGTTCCTTTTCTCTAGCACTGTAGTTTTAATATAAAATACTTCAATTAAGACATTTGTGCTAAAGTAGCACCTCAAAATCAACCAAATCCCAAAGTATGCCAATGAATTCTCAGATAATTAACAAATAATAAAAATAATAGTAAGTATGCTACAGGCTTACTAATGTAAGAAATATTATTGTAAGTCTATTAGATGTTCTAGCTCATTCAATCTTTATATTCTATGAATTTGGTATTATATCATTTTACACAGAAAGAAACTGAAGCAGAGGGGTTAACTTGTTTAAATCGTATAAAAAGAAGAAAATGAAAAAGTTATACATGTGTCTCTCTTTTAAATTTTTCTGCTCTTAACCCAATTCTAAAATTATAAAAAATAGTAGAAAAAATGTTGACAGAACGCTTTTACCTGGGGCAAGGAGTATCATAGTTGTGTTTGTATATTTTAAAGACATGGGAAGCTTTAAAAATATCTATTTATGTGTGCATGCTTTTGGTCCCATTGTACTCACCTGTCTAATGATTTTTTCCCTTTATTTGTATTTTGTTTCTTCTTTTGTTCTGAAACTATATATACATATAACCTTTTTTTTACTATTCCCACAGGTCATGAGTTCTGTGAAGTGATAATAGGTTCTACGGGCAGTAATTTTGTTTTCATTAATAACAGACTTCTAGGAATTTCAGTAAGTCAATAAGCATTGTGATTTCCCAAGAGGAAGATTTTACTTTAATGAGTTTTTCATATGACTTGAAGAAAAGTATTCTTGATGGTATGTATGCACGTATTAATGGGCTATTCTCTAGTTGTCATTTTCAGAAAAAATGGACAGATGATTGCAGTGGAGGTATTCTTGTGGACTAATATGATAAATGTTGACTATCTGAATATCAAAACATTTAGCTTTTAGGTATCATCCAAAGGAAGGCAAATAAAACTTATAAGTATACAAAGGAATATAGGAAGAAAATATATGTGTTTATTGTTGGATTATCCTGGCAAATAATTTACCTGATTTTATTGCATCTCCTTTCTGATGACCTGTGAAAGAATGAATTGACAAACTATGAATGCCACCATTTCTGTAACTTCATAAACATTCATTTTCCCCCATTATTGTACTTATGAAATAATCTTAATTTGAAAATACAAATTAAGTCCAGAAGATCAATTGTCTTAAGCTGAAATTACATCCAAGAAGTCTGAATGCATTTATTTCAATTATCTATTACACTTCATTGGGATAAATAGAAAATAATTTGGGGCCATCTTTAATCTATTAATTTGGCACTCTTTGGGTCTTTTCAACTATGATTTTTCACAAGTAGAAATAATATTCACAAAGTCCCTTAACATTTTTGAAAATTTAATGTACCTCAAACAATTATTTTCAATATTTACTTCTGAAGAAATAAAACTATGTGAAGGTGAGGTGGAAAATATAAACAAAGAGTGGCATGCAAGATAAAACATCTAAGGAGATATTTGTTTTATTCTAATTAAAACTCATTATAATCTAATTGTCATTGTTGTCAATTGCAATATCTCTAACTCAAATGCATTAGTACCCTTATGTCTTTGGCAGAATGCATAGAAATGTTGGTGAGTAATCTGTTTGTGTTTTTCCCTTTTGGCAAATTTTATGCTGTCTTTACTTCCAAAAAGATCATGAAAAAAAATCTTTAAGTAATGAAACAGACAAAACTATCTTTCAAGGTAAAAGTATGGCAGTCTTTCAACTGAACGAAGTCTCTTAATGATGATAAAATATGTAATTTCCTCTCCTAGTTTATTTTCAATTTCAGTCCTGTAAAATATTTCTATTAACATAACCTAAGGTGATATAAGCACTTAATTTTTATGTATTTTACATCAGTCTTAAATTTCAATAGGTTTTAAATATTTAGAACTCAATAAAAATTGCTAAACAATTTCGGGGGGATAAATCTCCCTTCTGTTCCTGGTTGCTGGGTCCTGTGTTCTGGTATCACTGAAATGCATATGTTCGATGGGCTGCTCAGCATCAGGAGAATACACAGATCTACCAGGGCTGAAATTCATTACTTGTCTCAAATTTTTGCATGTTTTAATTTTGGTGGTTTGTCTGTTAAGAATGTTAACTATGTAAAGAAAAGTGATTGTGGTTAATGCTATCTGGTGACTGTCTCTAAAATGCAGATGAACTTTTTGCCTCACTGAGTTCAATACAATGAGGAAATGACAGTGATCAGGCTGGTATGGCTCCCGTCTGGGCTGGCAGTCATGTCACGGAGCACCAGGAGCTCTTAGTGAAACATAGTCACGGAGCTCTCATATTAGAGATAAACATTATGAAATATGCAGTAGAAATAGCATTTTACACCATTGTGTTGTTTGTATATCTCAAACCAATGTTCTAGATCATCTTTCTTGTCAACATTCTTTAAATCTTTACTAAAGAGCCTGGTATTTTGTTATTTTTTCCTATTAAAGCTAATTTCTTTTCACTTTTTTCCCAGCAGGTCTTTAAATGCCACATTAGTTAATTAGTTATATTTTCTCTAGCAATTTTAATACTCCTAAATTTATCCTTTCTAGTTCATTTCTGGAGCTTAGTGGAACAGCTTTTACTAGTTAACAAAGAACCCCAAATATTTACTTGTTTAAATGAACAATTGTTTTTTTCTCATGAGTCTGTGAATCAGGAAGGCAATTCTTCTAATGTGGACCAGACTTCTGAATGAGCTGATTCATGAGTGCTGTCAGCTGTACTTCATCCCAGTACAGCAGTCTTTCTTCACAGGATAAGCACAGTTCTTTACCGGCCAGGCTCTGGACATTCCATGACAGTGCAGCAGGTCAAGAACCATCTGGATCGTGGTTACTGTGCCTGAATCAAGTGTATGACTGTCCTATTGTTCTAAAGCAGTCACCTGGTCAAGCTCAGAGTCTTCAAGGAGACACTAGTAAAGGCCATGGATTTAAATAGTCGTGAAAATTATGTCCATCAATATATTGTACCAAAAATTTTACTTAAATTGAATGGAGATAAAAAGATGAACCTATAAATATATTCATAGATCCATTAAAATATGGAAATAATGGAAATGAACCTAGAAATTGCTTAAATAAATGGTGATGAATTCACATAATTGATATTATGCAGTCATTGAAAACTATTTTAGAATAATATAAATGATATGGAAAATCTAATATTTTAAGAAAAAATAAGATACAAAATTTTAAATGCAATAAGATTTAATTGTTAACAATACATTAACCTATAAATATATTCATAGATCCATTAAAATA
>NW_004624837.1:6282997-6297625 GCF_000247695.1 Heterocephalus glaber | reverse complement strand
TTTTTTTTTGGTACTGGGGATCGAACTCAGGACCTTACACTTGCAAGGTAGGTGCGTTGCCACTGAGCTAAATCCCCAGCCCTGAATGCCTTTTTTTCCCCAGTAAGTTTATTGGTACATTTTAGGTATACAATACAGTTACATTCATCATTGGAACCTGGTACCTTTACATGATGTATCTTGGTTCTTATATTTTTCCCCATTCCCCTGCCCTCCCTTTACCCCCTCCACCCCTCCCTATATATGCCTTTTAATGTCTCCCTTATTTTCTCTTTTTCCAGAGAGTCCATCCTTTACACTAGCATCTCTGCTTTTGTGGGTGATATTGTTGCAGAATAAAAAAACCAGGAGAGACCACTGAGGTACAGGAGCATTGACTGGTGCACCTTGACTCAGTTGGACTCCTGTCTAAAAACACTGAGCGCTGGACAGAGAAATGTTTTGGGTTTTATGCAATTGTTGAAGGGAGGTGGTCTTTTTAGTGACGTGAAACTAGGGTGGACAAGTGGGGTTACAAAATCAAACAAAAAGCAAGTTAGTCAGGTCTAATAAGAGGTTTGTTCCTTGTGAATCTCGTGAGAAGATTGAACTTTGTCTACAGGACATGGTTGGTGTCTTTTGAAGGCATGTAATTCCTTAAAGGTTACAAGACTTCATTTACAGAAATAAAACTGTTTGTCCTATTAGATCCAGGGAAGGACAGCTTTGCAGGAAGGCAGATTCCTGAGAAGTCAGGTCATCACAGAACTCTGTTAGGAAGAATCTTGCTGTTTCCCTTTTCTGTAGCAGAGTGGAGGTCAACAGTTACATGAGAGGGTGGGGAGCTACAGGAATCTAGGAGAATGCTTTCCAAAAGGAAAACTGAATTTCTTTTAAATTCTGCTTTATTCTCCCCTTTGATTTTTTTAGAGAGCATCATTATCACCTATATTTATTTTGTTAGGGGGCAGTTCTCCATCAGGTAGAGGCCGATATTTAGTTAAGGCCATTAGACAGGTAATGATGTGTCTGTCCACCAGGGCCTGCATAGCTGACCAAATGTTTTTGACTAGCAAGGGCAAAAGGCAGGGGAAAATGAGGAGTATTTCCAGAATACTGAAGACCATTCCTATTAAAGCTTTCAGCCCTCCAAAAGACTAAAACCAACATCAAAGGGGGTGTCAGGTGACCACCCTTCCCAAATTTTAACTGGGATACGAGCTAGTTTTGGGATCCTGGCATTTATGTCTTCGATGACCTTGGCATTATCATCTATCTCTAGGCAACAGTTGATCTGATTGAATTTTCCATATATTCTTCCTTCCTGGGCTACGAGGTAGTCTAAGGTCAGTCTATTCTGATAGACGGTATTTCTCATTTTACAGGGTTCCTGAGCAAGCAGGTTTAAGACCCTTGCTGTGTCATTGCTGATAAGCCCAAATACAGCTTGTAACCTTATAATGCAATTGAACATGTAAGTTGGGGTCCAGTATCCCCCACATGCCATACTTTGCCCAAGAAGCTGCCCATAATAGTGAATGATCCCTTTGAGGCTCCACTCATTGTCTTTCCAGTCTCTTTTTTTTACTGCCCTTTTGGCCTTCTATCAGTTTCTCCATAAATGGGGTACCCCAAAGATGGTCCTTGTCTTAAATAGATTAAGAAGAAGGATGGTCTAATTGTCCCCAGTATGAATGCCACTGTCCACCTGGCTGGCAATTGTCTATAGGCTTATGACCCACAAATCCAGTACAGGCTGAGGGGTGCTTTCCTGTCATTTGGGGCCTCTAATTGGTACCAAGAGTAGTTCAAGAAGGAAAAACAAGAAAATGGATTTGAGAGTGATGGGTAAAATCAATTTTATTTTCCCCACCATTTTCCTAGGGTCTCATAATATTGTTGTCCCAGACAAATTAATTTTCTTACAGATTTTGTGAAAGTTTTTCCCCAGCAGGCAATGCGGAACCTTCCTATAATGGAAGTTTTTAAATACCAAATGCTTGGATTTGTGGCAGTAGAGTCAATGGGAGTTAATGGTAGGGTGAAATTGTCTCCTGGCAACAGTTCTCTTGGCTCCCATGGCCATTGGACTCCCGTGTTAGATCCCTAAGGACAGAGTATGAGTAGACATTTAGGTATGGGATTATGTTCTCAATCAACTGGGTGAATAGATTCCTGGATAAGGAAGAAGATTTGGGAAATTCTAGTGGGAGATGGTCATAGATGTTCATAGAATGAAAAGCACAGGAAATCTCTTCTCTGTTATTACCTCCTAAGATACACTCTACAATAATTGTCAGCACCCAGTCCCAGAGAAATGAGCAAAAGTGATTTCTTTAGGCAATCAGTTAGCCAGTGTTCATGGGTACTGAAGCTAAATATTATCCCTCTCCTCAAGACAATGTCTATCACACAGGTAGACCTTTCAGTTTCTGGAACAACTGATTATGCTGTCTTATTATCATCCTGCTCCAGATTGACTTTAAATGATTACCATACAATGATTAAAAAATCCTGAGATCTTTAAGTCTTCAAAGCAACCAATTTATTACCTTTTCTTAAGATGAAGAAACTATTTCTTCTATTTCTTGGAAATGAAAAGCTGTTATATCACCTCCCTTTTAAAAATTGGTTCTCTATATATTTCAAGAAGCATGCTAACTATAAAACAAATATAAAATTTGGATAACATATATCAAATAATTTTGAATGTATAGCTATGCTTATGAGATAATCAAATAAATTAATTCTTATAGGAAAAAGAGAAACAAAACAAAACAAACACAAAAGTCATTTTTTAATTGAATGGATTTCTAATGAGTAAGGTAATTTTAAAATTAAAAGCAACTGGGAAAGAAATTGTAATTTTAACAACAGAGAAAATTGTTTTCCCCCCTTTCTGAAATTGAAGAAAGAAATTTCAGTTTTCTTCAGGCCTTAATTTCTTTGCTTTTATCCTTCTACATTATAATTCTGAAGGTCTTTAAATGTAGTATGTTTATTGCCTCTTCTTGATTGCAGTTCTGTGATTATTTTGTGGAACCAGAGGTCTTATTTACAAGGCAATAGGGATAGAAGAAAGTAACTCCTTTAAGTAGGAAAGGCAAAATCAGCTTCCTACACAGCTTTCTACTTAAATCTGATAGAAGCTTACAAAAGCCAACAGCACTGGTAATAAAATTGAGTGAAGATGGGACATGGAACATGGAGTCAGGAAATGGGGATTTAATCAAACTTTTAAAATTCCTTTGGCTTATAGGTAAAATAGTTTATATTGACTGGACTTTAAGATTTTTAAAATATTTTTTTAAATCATGACATGAAAATGACAAAATAGTATTTTGGGGTCAGATAATGGAAGGCTATGTATACCTGGTCCATGAACTATGCCATGTCACAAAAGCCAAGTAGGGGAATTTGCATTATTTTAATTCAAGCATCACCTTTTTTTCCACTTCAAAACTTTAACCTTTGTTTTTGTACTAATTGTCTCCTCCACTTCCAAGAGCTTATCATCAGTCTTTTTTTCACTCTTTTCTTCAAACCCCTTTGAAATATCAGTTCAACTCTTCCCCTCCCAAATATCCCCAAACATGTCTAGAACAAAGAACTGTTTTTCTTTTCATTGCTAAATGTCTTGAAATGTAACACAGCCCCCCTCCCCTTGCTATAGTGCAATTCTGTAACAATTACATCTGAAATACCCATGAAGAAACCTCAATCCAAGTTACCCTAATAATTAACTTGAGAATCCTTTTCAGGGTACCTAGTATTGTAACAGGTACTGACTGTGTTGCCAAAGTATCTTCAGAGAGAACAGGTTCAGCTTACTTGTAAATGAGCTACCCACTCCACAGATTTATCAAGACCAAACAGGATGATTCCCTTCTCAATAAATACTTTGTATAACTATTAGGGTGGGATAAAACCACACATTAAATAAACCTTAATCTTGTGCCTTTCCAGAAACTCAGAGTTATAGGTATCTAGGGATGCAGGTAGGAAAGAGGAAATAGAGGCAAGAAACAAGTAAATAAACATATTTTGTTAATTTGATAGTATGATACTTGCTGTGAAAGTGACAAACTGCTATAGAGTAGCTTAAATTAATTCACCATTCATTCAACTTATACCTATATGGCATCTGCTCTATGAGTTTATTATGTTGAATAAGCAAGTATCAGTGAGAATAGGTACTCTCTCTTTGAAAAGCTGGGATATCCAGGGAACAGATATTTAAATCAACAAGCTTCTTTCTGAAGTAGAGGTGGCAGAGAGCTTGAACTTACTTAAAGAAGAGCCAAGGTTTCATAAAAAAGTAAAAGCTACTGGAAGATATTGAATTTTTGAAGTTGACTAAAATTTAATTACAGATGGACTGGGATACCAGCTGTGGTGGTGCATGCTTGTAATCCATCAGGAAGTGGAGGCAAGAGGATCACATGTTCAAGGTCAACCTGAGAAACTAGTGAGACTTTGTCTAAAAATAAAATTTTAAAAAAGGCTAAGAATGTAGCTCAGTGGTAGACAGGATACCTATTATATGAGAGGCTCTAGGTTTATTCCCCAGTAACATGCACATGCACACACACACACACACACACACATGATTGATTGGGGTCCTTGCGGTTTTCCAAATTGAAAGATTAGCAACCATATATAGAGAAATGAAGAATCCAGTATGTGATCCAGTCAGACAAAGAACATGTGAGCTATGAGAAGACAGAAGACTCTCAGAGTCAAAAATATAAAACCACTTATGAGCATTCCTAGCTATCTATTCCAAATTAATGTTATTTATTATTAAATTTTAGCAAGCCTAGGATATGAATTAGCCTTAAGTCAGTTATTCAACTCAGATAGATTATCAAGGAAATTAACTAGATAAATTTATAATATAATTAAGTATTTATCCCATTACCTTTCAAAGTGAAATAAAATCCACAATTCAACAACTAATTAAATAGGATTATTCTTTTCAGGGGAGACATAACTGCATTTGTCTTTCTCATTTGAATTAATGAAACTTCTTATTCAAAAATGTGCATTTTATTACCAAAATCAAATTCCCACTGGGCAACACGATATTAGTTTTTGAATATTGATGATGGTGCTGAAGTATAGTCAGTGGTTGTGTTCTCTGTGATAAAAGCAATGGTTAAACAGCCATTTCTTATATAAGTTGGCTGCCTACTACGAGCACCCTTAGGGGAAAAATTCCATTAAAACAATTCAAATTAATAAACATGCGTCTCACCACCCCATTGGCATTTATCATTTTAAAATTATTATAGCATTCACCTTCTATGGTAGAAATGCAATTATTATTATGGATAGTCATCAAAAGATCAGTGTCTAGCTTCAAAAATAGATGTCTCTTTTGGTTTCAAATTAATCTGCTAGCAGGAGTCTGATATTACTTCAGTATATTAGTATGAAAATATGTCCATGAATATTCATTCATGAGCATGGACTTCTCAATTTAGATAGTTAGCTCTTTAGTATAGTTCCTTTTATTTTATTTGCCCACCCACTACCCATTATTACTTTGCATTTATGCAGCAGCTTTCCTCTAAGGACCCTAAAGTACTGTAGTTTAATTGTCCAAAAGAAATGGTGTCAGGGCAGAGAGAAGGGAGGTAGAAAAATGTGTTTCCTGATTGTCTTAGGGAATTGGGAGATACTTAATTCTAATTCTGGCCTTCAGCCCAGACAGTAAGGCTATGTCTACACAAGTGAGGTTGTATGTGAGATTTCTAAATTCCGCTTCCCTGAGCACATGTAAATTGGATCTCATTTTAAGAAATTCACAAAGTTATTCTATCTGAGCCAATTCTTATCCTGGGGGTAATTTTCTCCTCTCCATCCTCTCCTATCTTAGGAAACTGTGACACTGTTCAGAGATATTGTGATGTGGCCCAAGGATTATATTATTTGCATCTTATGTATAGAAGCTAAGGCTGTTGCTAAAAATCTTAAAATGCATAGGACATTCTATCATAGAAGGAACTACCAAGACTCAAATATAAGTAGGACTGATGTTGAGAAAGTAATCTAAGATTTAACCCTGGATTTTTCTGGTATTTACAGAAAAAATACTATTTTTCTGTCATTCACAAAAAGGTGAATGCTTGATAATACTGGTAGATTCCACATTTAATTTTTTTTTTTTTTTTTTTTGGGGGTACTGGGGATCAAACTCGGGTCCTTGTGCTTACCAGGCGGCAGAACCACTGAGCTAAATCCTCGGCCCTCCACATATAATTCTTTTTCTAGGGAAACCTCATTTGTAATAGGGAGAATTCCCAGACATGGTGTTATGTGTACCTTTAATTCTGGAAGCTAATCTAAGAAGTTCTCAGAAATAAAATCAATCTGGAGCCTAGATTTCTGTCATGGATTTAAAATAATAAAGGAATATTTTTTCTAATTCCCATTTTATCTGGTGTGTCTGAAACTCTCAACTTTTCTCTGCAGTTAAGGTAACTTTTGGATGTTCCCCAACCTCTTTTATTTTTACAATGTACAAGATTGATTCCAATTATTGCCACTTTCCTAGACCTCAGAAAAACTCAATGCCTTCTCTAATAGTACAAGTGGAGAAATGTACTAGAGCTAAAATTAACATAGGAAGGCATATCAGCATAGACATGTAAATAAAGTAATCATGTCACTATAGAACTTTCTGTTCACTTGTATTTTTGACAATGCTAGCAGAATTAATCAGCCTGTCCTTACCTCACCGAGGTACTATTTCAGCTTTCAAATTTCCCTATTCAGAAAGCCTGTTACCATATAATTTGTAAGCAAAATGCAAAATTTAGGTGAGTGAGTAAAAGGGGGCGCATTAGTAAGTACTCTGTCAGTCAGGTGTAAATCAGAACTGTCCCCAGCCAACTGTGACATTTGATTACTCCAACTACAGATGGCTCAAGTCATTCACCACCGGCACCTGGGATTACATTCTGATTCCTCTGTTTGAGGTCAAATCTACTAACAACAGAGTTCCCTAAGCTCTCTTTGCCCTTGTGCTAAGACCAATTTCCGTTTCCACTGTGTACTACTAAAGAATGCACAGTCATTCACTATTCCAAAAGGCTGCCGTTGTTTCATCTATTCCTTCTGAAGAAATACTGATTCCCACTATGTAATGGGCACCACATTACAGATTTTCTGGATTTCTAATATAGTTAAAATCTATGTGGTGAAGCATTTAAAAATGGGATGAAAGTGCCTTTCTTATTCCTGTAACACTTCAATACAGTATATGTGTACAAAAGACGTATTGTATATGTCCCAACGTTTGCAAATTATTTCATTAAATATACCATATACTACAAATTAGAAGTCAGGATAGGTAATTCTGATTGACATACCAAATGCTTCCCCTTCAAAGATAAGATTTTTTCCCGCCAGATTAAGCTTAGACCCATGGCCTCTTCTACACTTTGAACGTGGTTTTCCCCAAGAGGCCCTTTATATTCTTATGTAAATACCATTCCTATATATTGCACCCACCAGTCTGTGAACATGTCAAGACAGATCAGTATACTAAAGGTTAACATAGCTAAGAATCAGTCTCGAATTATCACTATATTAGGGTCAGAGAAAGAAAGAGAATATATAATTTTAGAGGTGAAAGAAAAAGGAATAGCTTGCCAAAAACTTCTAATTATCTATAAGTAAAAGATTGGTTTCAAATGCAGTTGATTTCTATTTTTCTACATATTTCAGTCTTATTTATATACTTGCTTTTCCGTTGATATTTTCATTTGACAACTTCCTGAGAGAGTAAAATTAAAACTATTTATATCCATTTGACTATTTTACTTCGAATATCCATGTGTCATAGGGTGCATTGTGTTCTGTCCCATTTTCTAAACTGAAGTATTAATGTTTAATGTGACTGTATTTGGAAAGAAAATCTTTAAAGAAAGTTATTAATTTAACAAAAATGTCTAAGGATGGAGCCTCAATACAATAAGACTTGTGTCCTTATAAGGAGAGGAAGAGACACCAGGAGCCAGGACATATACAGGGAAAGTCATGTCTGGACACTGTAAGAAACTATCTACCTGCAAGCCAGAAAGAGAGGCCTCATGAAAAGCACACATGCTGGAAATTTGGTCTTGGACTTCTGATCCTCCAGAAGTATGAGAAAGTCAACTTCTATTGTTTAAGTCATCTAACCTACGACATTCCACAATGGCAACCTGAATAGAGAAATATACCATGACAAACAACTAATTGTTTTTCTAATTTCTTCTATGTCCTGGACAAGGGAAATCACCCATTTTCTTATACCACCTAGTATAATATCCTCATTGAGTGATTATCAGTTAATTTTTAGAGGAGAAAAATTTCCTTGAATGTAAGTGATTCTTGGCACACTATTTCCACTATTCTTTTGCCATGACTTTTAATATCATGTTGCTTGAATAACTGGAATATACCATGCATTTTTCATAACTATAGCATTATTTATCTGATACATTTATCTAAATTGGGTTTCTCATTCAACCTTATGTACACTTTGTAACATTTAAGGATTTTAAAATGGTTTTAGGCAATTAACATTTTGACAAAACTATTGACTTCTAATAGAAATGTCTCCAATGACTTAATGATACCTTACCCACTGCTTAAATTTCTAATTACATACTCTTTGGAGTATATAGGTAGATCAGTGCTTAAAATCTAATTTATTCATCTCATTATTTCTCTTAAAAAGAATACTCTATTGGGAAGGCACATAGCATATGCATTAGATCTCCATTATCTTCGTCCAGGTACAGCATTTCTCTATAATGAGTGAATTAAGCTTAAGCAATTGGACTGAAGCACTATCTTGCTGTAAGATAAGGCCAATTCACTTCACTGTGAGAATAAAGAGGGAGAGGAGTATTATAAAATTATTTAAGAGCATAGAAAATTTCTTTTTTGTGCAAGGTGTAAAAGAGCAAAGGAGAAGCTGAAGTAGAAGCAAGAATGAAAAATAATCTTTCTTACTGTGATGCCTATAGCAACTGATGAGGCAGTCTTGCTAATGAGCCCCTTAGTGGTGACACAACTGAAGCATATTAAAAATCACGTTATGTGAAAACTAATCATATGGTTTTGCCTAGAATTTCATTAAAACTTTTCTGAAAAGATGTGACAAATGTGCCTGTATTTATGGTTGCATAGACTTCAGCTTCCAGAAGCTTGGACAGGAGTAATGGAGTGGGGGATTTGAACAGCAATGATAATAATAGATACCATTTATTATATACCTTCCAGATGCCAGGTACTGTACTAGGCATTTTAAGGCATCATTTTATGAAATATTTACAATACTTCTTGGAAGTAGAAATTATAATTGTTATTTTTTTTAAGATAAAGAAACTAAGGCCAAAAAAATAGGACTTACTTACTCTAAGATAGACTTACATGGAAATGCCATGATTTTAACTCACATACATCTGAAGTGCTTTCTAAGAAGGAAATTACTTTAGCTCAATCACTAAGCATATGTTGAGCAATTGCTCTAATTTTATAATTGTGGACAAGTTCAAAAATTTGCTTTCCAAAAGCAGCTTATTTTTCCAGAACTGGGTAAGGTATATTTTAAGAGGACAATAGTCTCTGATCTTCCCAGGGTGATGAGAAACTTGAAGAATTCTCAACATCTCAAAGCATGATAGGTAGATGCAGATACTGTATTCATATATCTGGCTCAATCATCCAGAAGTATGCTATTGAAATACTAAGTTTTTTATTAGAAATGACTGTTACTAATATATTTTATCATTAAACTTTTATGTTATAGAGTAGGCTCTCACAGAAAAATGACAAATGAGCGTAATACTGTTGAAACCGACTTTGTATAAAAACTATTCATGTCATGTAAGGCCTTTTTATAATCTGGTATCTGTTTTATTCTCTAATCTTTTTTCCACTCATTTTCCCTTAGATGCCCTGATATTCCTGCAGAATTGAACTACTTGGAGCTCCTCATATGTGTCATATTCTTAAGTGCTTCATGGTTTACTCAATTTCCTCCCTTGTTCTTGAGCAATCAACCAATCATGCTGCATTTCCAGCCTGATCTAAAACCTTCTCTGGGCCTTACACCTACTTAGTGTCATTTCTTTAGTTTCTGTGCTAGTGTTTCGATGGTACTCTATGTGTACCTTTATCATATGGGACAAAGGCTACCATTGTTATCATTTAATTTGCCACAATTATACCATATAATAATCCACTCCCAAACCCAGTAAACTACAGTAATATTCATTCTTCCAAGAGTCCCAGAATGGTTGTGTTCCAGCTTAGTTATGAGTCTTAGCTGAGCGGCTTAGACAGAGGGACAAATTCTGTGCTCTGAGCTCTTGGCTAGATTTTGGATTCAGTTTTCTATGTTTAGTTATTTGGGGATTAAAACTCAAAAGGTAGTGGCTACCTGGGTTATGGTCTTCCTATGAGGATTGTCAGAGTGTAAAAAAAGGCAAGGCAAACAGCCCAAGAATGTTTAACAAGAAACTGTGTATATTGTGACTTGAGCAGAGAATATACAGAACCCTATTAGTCAACACAAATCTGCAAGCCTCTTATTTCAGTGTTGGAGAAGTGTACTGTACCATGATGGAGATGATTTACAGATTATACCTGCTGAACAATAATATAGGCTATCACAATTTAACCTCTTTTCACAAATAGTCAGTGTCCTTCTATGTGAAAAACTCAGAATCTTGCTTGTCCATGGCATGAGGCTTGAAGTCTGAATGGAGTGCCTCTTGTTCCCGAAAGCTTCAACTAAAATGACCAGACATTTTCTTCCAGTGATTTGACCAAAATGATAAAATAAGAATGAGGTCATCACAGCAAACACTTCAATTCATAAAGGAAAGATATTCCTGGTACAGGATATACTGGTTCAGAATGGTTCTAAAATTTCTCTGGGCAAATGTTATAACCAGATCCTCTACCCAGATGTGGGAAAGTTGGCTGAATAAGTCAGTTTCGTAGGAGTAACTGCCTAGTTATTTCTTTTCAGTAAATGATGGCTTTGTTCTCTGGAAAGGCCTGACCTGACAGTATCTTTGGCTACTTCTGAAGAGGAATGCTTTTTCTGAATGATAGGCCACTCTAAGTTCTCAAGAGAATTTTTCATCATATATTGTTGCTGGGAATTTAAAGTGGTATATTCATTAGAAAAATCATTTGACACTATCTATGAATTTAAACATACATATTTTTATTTTTTTTAATTTTTTTGGTACCAGGAATTGAACTCAGAACCTTGAACTTGCAAGGAACATACATACTCTTATTAATATGATCCTGTAAGTCTATTCCTAAAAAGCCTAAGAGGAGGCCATGTCCTCAAATCACATGTACAGAAATATTCATGTCAGCTTGCTTCACCATTGTCAAACAAATAGAGAGGCTCACCCCAAATTTCCTCAAATAGGATTCACAAATTTTTTTAAATCTTTGGTAAAATATTTGAATATCTTCAATTTGCAAAACAAATGAATGGTTTAGCCAGTGTAGTCTCTGACTAACAATTAATTAATTGCCTCATTATACAGTATTCAATCATTAAATAATATAATTAACCTTATAAACTCATATTTATTTGAAAAAGATAAAATAATTTTCAATTATGATTTTGATTTGCATATTTAACTGTCTTTTTTATAACAAACTCATTTTTATTTTTAAATTAATAATAAAACTGACATTAACTATGAACAATTTGAAGTTTTGAAATATATGTACACTGTAGAATGAGCAAATTTATCTACATGTACACCATTTCACATAGTCATCTTTGTGGTGAGAATGTTTATCCATTCTCTTTGAATGTTTTCACATCTATACTATGAACTATAGACATCCTGTTGTACAACAGATTTCTTGAATTATCTTTCTTAACTGAAAATTTGTATCTCTTGACCAACATTTCCTCTAATCTCCTTCCATCCTTCCCTTTATCGTAATTAAATATTGAATATTAGAAGAGTTTTTTCTGTTTATTAGGTAAATTAATCAATTTTCCTCTTTTAGTCCATAAAATGGTGAATTACATTTATTGATTTTCAAATATTAAACCATAGTTATGTTCCTGGGATAAATTCATATTTATCAGAACACATTTTGTTTATTATTACTGTCATTACTTCTTTTTTAAAAATTTTATTGGTGCTTTTTAGATATATAATATAATGACATTCATCACTGGAAATTTGCACCTTTACGTAATCTCTCTTGGTTCTTTTTTTTTCCCCCTTCCCCAGCCCTCCCTTCAACACCTCCATCCCTTCCTATTTACAAAGACTTTGTTTCCATTTTTCCATTTTCTCATATTAATTCCATTCCCTTCTTTCCTTTCCTCTACCCCTCCCACTTCCTCTTCCCTTTTGACCCTTTCCTTCCTATTTCACATTATCTATTATAACTTTTAGTCCTTATTTACACTTTCAGTTTCTCATGCCAGACAAACTATTCTGTATTTACACATGTGTGTCCTATTTATTTCACTTAAGAGTATGGCTTAAATGTATATCCATTTAGCTATAAATATTTCTAATTTCTCATTCTTTATGGCTGAGTAGTAGTCCATTTTATTTAAAAAAAACTACATCTTCTTTATCCAGTTTTCAGTTGATGGGTAATTGGGCTGCTTCAAAGTTTGTTTGTTTGTTTTTGGTACCAGGGATCAAACTCAGGTTCTTGGGCTTGTGCAGCAGATGGTGAAACCACTGAGCTAAATCCCTGGCCCTGTTTCCAAGTTTTAGCTATTACAAACTGTGTCGCTATGAACTTGGGTGCACATATATAGCTGCAGTATGATTCTTTTAATTCTTTGGGGAAGATACCCAGCAGGGGAATAGCTGGGTCAAATGGGACTTCCAATCCTAGTTCTTTGAGGAATCTCCATACTGATTTCCACAGTAGTTGCACCAGTCTACACTCCCACCAGCAGTGGAACAGGGATCCTTTTTCCCCACAGCCCTGCCAGCATTTGTAATTGGTTGATTTCATGATAGCAGCCATTCTTTCTGGGGTGAGGTGGAATCTCAGTGTTGTTTTCATTTGGATCTCTTGAATGACCAGTGATGTTGAACATTTTTCATATGTTTATTTGCTGTTTCTACTTCTTTTTCCGAGAAAAGTCTATTCATTTCAGATGCCCATTTTTGGATTGTGTCTTTAAATTTGGGAGGTCTGATCTTTTTAAGTTCTTTATAGGTTTGAGATAGTAGACCTTTGTCTGAGGAGCAACTGGTGAAAAATTTTTCCCACATTGTGGATTGTCTCTTCACACTGTTGGTGGTTTCACTTGCTGTGCAGAAGCTTTTTAATAAGAAGAGATCCCACTTGTTGGATTGTTTGTGCTAGTTCACAAGCAATTTAGGTTTTGTTCATAAAATCTTTTCCTACACCAGTGTCTTCAAGAGTTCTCCCTAACCTCTGTTCCAGCTGGTTTGCTGTTTCTGTTTTAATATTTAGATCTTTAATCCATTTTTATTAGTTTAATACATGGTGAGAGAAATACATCTACCTTTAATAGTTGACAAGTTGAAACCCAGTTTTTCCAGCACCATTTATTAAAGAGGCTATCTTTCCTCCAGTGAGTGTGTTTGGCTCCTTTGTTGAAGATGAGGTGGCTGAGTGTCTGGAGTTGTTTCTGCATCTTCTAATCTGTTCCACTGGTCCTCAGGTCTGTTGCTGTGCCAGTACCATGCTATTTTTATCACAGTAGCTTTGTAGTATATTTTCAAGTTGGGGGTTGTGATACCCCCTGCTATGTCTCTGTTGCCTAGAATTGCTTTTGCTATTCTAGGTCTCTTCTTTGGTCCAAATGAATTTTTGGATTGTTTTCTCAAAGTCCGTGAAGTATGCTGTTGAAATTTCAATTGGGATTGCATTGAATCTATATAGCAGTTTTGGAAGTATGGCCATTTTCACTATGTTGATTCTTCTTACCAAAGAGCAAGGGATGTCTTTCCATTTTCTGATATCATCTTGGATCTCTTTTTTCAGAGTGCTGTAGTTTTCAGAGAAGTGGTCTTACCTATGTTTTTATTAGAATTTTTGTAATTACATGAACTATTGTCATTTACTTATTTTAGACTTTATTTCTTAGAGCACACTTAGGTTAACAATATAATTAATGGAAATACAGTGTTCACATATATTCCTTATCCATATATGCATAGCTTCCCCTACCATCAACATCCCATTTCAAAACAGTGGATTGTTTATAATTGATGAGCTTAAAAGCAATAGTTTATGTTAGGGTTCACTCTTGGTTTTATATTTTAGGGCTTTTGACAAATGTATAATGACATTAAAAAATCACAGAATGATTTCAGTGCCCTAAGATCTTCTAATTTCAATGTATGTACTCCTCCCCTCACCAGACTGGTGGCAACAAGTGATTTTTTTACTCTCTCCATACTTTACCTTTTTAGAATTTCATATATATTGACTCACACAGTATGTAACTTTTCCAGATTGGCTTCTTTCATTTAGTCGTATTCACTTAATTTTGTTCCTGTCTTTTCATTAGATGATGGTTCATTTCCTTTGAGTTATGCATAATATTCCATTGTAGAGACAATATATATTTTGTTTATTTATTTATTTGTTGAAAGCTAT
>NW_004624837.1:6263673-6279816 GCF_000247695.1 Heterocephalus glaber | reverse complement strand
AGGTGATCCAGAAATCTCTTTTTGAGGCTTGTTTACATGCCTTCTCATTTCTACGGGGGGGGGGTGCTTCTGGCACCCATGCGGCTCACCTTCTTGCCCTAGGAGCTTGGGATGGCAGGGGGGAGCTTCCTTCTGGGTTCTGGGACTGGCTCAGCTTCTCTTGCCTGGTAGACAGTTTTTGCAGTCTTCTCGCTCAAAGATCCAGGAGCCGACTGACCCACCCTGGGCTCCACATTGCAGCAGCCCTGGGAAGCCTCTTCCACTGTCCAGGACAAGAAGCAGATCACCCTGGACTGTTAACCAACTCTCCATCGTGTGCCTCGTGTAAATCTTCAAAGGGTATCTTGATTGTTTATAAGTATGGACAACTATAAATACAGCTATTATAAATATCCATGCATGGGCTTTTTGTGTACATGAACTTTCAATTCATTTCAGTAAATACCAAGAGTGGTCGTTGGATATTATGATAAGACTATGTATAATTTTGTAACAAATTGTCAACTCTCTTCCAAGTGGCTATACAATTTTGCATTCCTAACCGTAGCACATTGGAGTTCTTGCTACACACACTTCCAAGT
The DNA here is from genome assembly GCF_000247695.1 of Heterocephalus glaber. The sequence continues at coordinate 6,279,235 of NW_004624837.1, read as the reverse complement.
ATTTGATGTTACCCATGTTTTAGATTTTAGGCATTTCAGCAGTTGTGGAGTGGTAAATTATTGCTTTAATTTTTATTTGAACTATTTAATTTTTTTCAAGGTATAGTTCTCATCCAATATTTAGAGTAACAACTCTGCAAATTTTACAAAAAAATTATGTGCTGTTTCTCATTTGTATTATTTGAAAGAATTTGCTAAATTTTTAAATTATTTTTTTCTTTTACTGTAAATAAAATTTTATTGATTATTATGGGCTGTAATTTGATTATCCTTGTGTTTAAAGTAAATTTCATGGAAGGAGTTATTAGCCCAAAGCTTTTTTGATTGCCATCTGTATTGGCATATAATGATTTTTAATTTTTATTTTCAAATACCAGCAAATATCCACCACTTCAAATCAGGAAAAGAGAAGTAGGCTCCAAGTATATTGATAGGCAGACACAGTAGAATGCAAATTGGTTGTTATAAAATGAGATGCCAAAGTGTTATTATTCAATGACCTTATGGCTATACTAAAAGAATAAAATATACATAACACCACAAACTAAGTAATCATCAACATGTCTCTAACTCTAAGGTAACAGTCATAAATATTAAAAAGTTTAAAATGGAATATCTCATCATAACATGAAAAGAAGGCTCCAACAAATGACTTTCCAAGTGCTCATTTGTTATTGGTGGTACATAGTTCTGCCTATCTGGGTGAAAAGACATTTTTCAGTGTGGAGTATGTAAAATCTCATTACACATCAGCATTAATAGACATACATCACATTTGCAATCAATTCTGACAACAGAGAACATTAATTTTGAACTGTTATTAAGCAAAATCTTATCCTCCCAAAATGTTCATTCTTCTCATTAGTACACCTGTATCACAGAAAAGTTCTGAATCAGTATTTTATTTTGAAACTCCATTAATGAAACTTTTATGGAAATATGTTATCTCTGCTTTTATATAGGTTCTTCTTATTTCTTTTGCCTCTTGTTTTCTGCAAAAGCTTGGAAGAATTACTCTCTGGTGCCTTAATGAAAAAAAATTATTTATAGTTACTTGCAATATATAAGTAACTCACTCTTTGCCAAAATAACACTTTGATACTACTATATTCAAATGTTTGAATTCTATAATTGTTAACCCAAAGATTAAATACAAATTAATTAGTCAAGTTTATTTTTAAAAATTAGACACAGCCATAAGTTTTCTGTGTCTTTGCTGTCACTCCTTCTCTTGCCACAGGCCCTCTATTCTACATCTTTTTAGAAAAATCTCTTCTCTACACTTTCTTGCCAACATTCCTTACCTCTTTTCTTTATAATAGCAGCCATGCTAACAAGTGTGAGGAGACAGGTTATTAATAGCTGTATTAAGATATAGCGTATACATCATACAATCCATCCCACAATGTGCAGCTCAATGGATTTTTGTATTTCCATAGGTTGTGCAACTATTTGATTCAATCAATTTTAGAATACTTATTTATCACCATAGAAACCGCATACCTCTTAGCTTTTACCACCAAGCCCTCCATTCTTTCCAGTCCTGAGCAGCAAGCACTAAATCACTTTCTGTCTTTTCTCTATAGATTGTCTCTTCTGGACATTTCTTTTAAAAAATTAAAATTTTAAATTTTTATTAGTACATGTTTTAGGAGTGTACATTCACCATGAAGAGTTGGTCCACGTACATGATACATCTTAGTACATTTTGGTTCCCATTCCCTTTCCATCCTTCCTCTCTCCTTCATCTCTTGATCTCTAATTTGCAATTGCCTGATGATTAGAGGAGTTGAGCAACTTCCCATATACCTCTTAGCCACTTTAATGTCTTTTTTGGAGATTGTTCAAGTCCTTTGATCATTTTTTAATTGGAATATTTGTTTTTCTGCTATTGAATTGTGTGTGTTCTTTATAAATTTGGGATATTAACCATCTGTCTGATATGTGGTCTAAAAATAATTCTTCCCAGTCCATTGGCCACCTTTTCATTTGATTGATTGTCCTCCTTGATGCGCAGAAAATTTTTATTTTGATGTAGTTCCATGTTTATTTTTGCTTTTGTAGCCTGAGTTTTTAATGTGATGTCCAAAAAATCATAAAGCCAATGTCAAGGAGATTCTACTCTACATTATCTTCTAGGAGTTTTCTGGTATCCAGTCATACATTTAGGTCTTCTATCCATTTTGAGTTGTTTTTTGGGGTGGTGTAGAGTTGCTTTTCCTGTTTCTGTGAAGAATGCCATTGGAATTTTGAGAGGGATTGCATTACATGTAAAATCTTGGTGGGGATACAGACTTTGACCACCATTATGGAAACAATATGGAGGACCCTAAAGAAATTAAGCATCATAGGACCACTTCTGAGAATATACTCAAAGGAGATTTAAGTCATTACTCTATAAAGATCACTGCACTACCATGCTTATTGCAGCCGTATTTCCATACGGAAATAGCAAGGTGTCTCTTTATAGATTAATTTGTTTAAATATATATATATATATATATGCCATATATATGTTATTAAAACTAAAAAAGAGTTCTTTTTGTTTGAGACAACATGAATGTGCCTGGAGAAAATTGTGCTGAGTACAGTAAGCCAGAGACAGAAAGCAAAATTTGCACAATCTCACTTATTTGGGAAAGAAGGAGGGAGGGCGGGGGGTGGAGGGAGAAGAGAGGAGAGAGAGAGAGTAGAGAATATACTAGTGGTATTAAATGCAGGAAGAAAATAGGAATATGAGGGTCAAAGGATGCAAAGTAGCATATACATAGGATAAGTAAATTTAGACATGTAATATTCAACATGAGAACTATAGTTAATAAAAATGTATTGTGTAAGACTGCAAGTAAGTAGATTTTATCTGATCCTGTCATACATACACAGTAACTAGGTGAGTGATAGTTTCACCACTTTTATTGTTTGTTTGTTTCTTTGAGACAAGGTCTCATTTTGCAGCCCAGACTGGCCTCCAGCTTCCACATTTCTCCTTTTTCAAACTCTTGAAAGCTGAGATTCTAGGCATGTACCACCAAGTTTGGCTCTCCATGTACATTCTATAACACCATGTTGCAAACTTCAAATATGTAATATATATATATATATATATATATATATATACATATATATATCTTTCAAAAGTTATTTTCACTCAATGTGAGGAAATGTTTTTCTTCTGTGTTTGGGTTTCCACTCTCCTTGCCAAAGATATTTCTATCAGTGCCAAATTTTGTGATTCTCAGAATTTCTAATATTCTAAAGTCTACTACACCTGTGCCTTCTTTTAAAATGTTACAATATTTTCAACCCGAGCTGTAGAGAAATTCAAGATTATAGTAAAGATTTCAAATATATCAACATTTCTGAAAATTTAATGTGTTTTATACTCTGGATAAAACTGCAGTATTTTTTATCATGTTTTGATTTAATCACATATAACTATGTAATAGTGATTTCCAGTTGTGCATTCCCACACATGCATGATTTAAAGTGATCACTAGACTCATAATATTGTAATGTGCTTTCAGATATGTTGTTCCATTTTGTTATAGTAATATTATGAAGTAATGGATACCTGTGGTAGATTATATTTTTCAAGAATTCAATATATTGCTCCAAACATCCTCTTTTTTGTACTATAGCTTTCACTGAGAAGTGAGATCCTTATACCTTCTTGATGTTGAACATGGTTGTGATTATAAGACACAACATATTGTATGAGTTCTGAAGTTAGGATATAAAAGGAATATTGCTTCTGCTTAGTGTTCTTTAGAGGCTCATTCTTTTACTCTAACATGAAGAGGTTACATTTAGATATCTCAACTGAGAGCCCAGTGAGATTCCAGCTAACAATCAACATGAATCACTAACTACAAGAGGGAAGGACATTTCTGGTGTTTTCAGCCCACACTAGTGAGTCACTTCTCGCAGCTGATGTCCTGTGGAGCCGAGGTGAACTCTTTACATTGGCTTCTGACTAAGAATATAAATGCTTGTTTTCAGCCTACTAACTTTGAGAAGACTTGTTACATTTTTATTGATAGCTAGAAGAGTCATTATTTTCACCAATTTCAACTCAGATAAGCTGAGGTATAGAAAAATAAATTAAGTGAATTTTCCACAGCCATGTGATAACTGACAAAAGACAAGACTAAATCTAAGATGTCATGTTGCACATGGCGGCACATGGCTGTAACCTGAGCACTCGGAAGGTTCAGGAAAGAGAATTGTCATGAGTTTGAGGCTAACCTAGGCTACATGATGAGTTCAAGGCCAGTCTGAACTGCATAGTGACAGCCTGTCTCAAAACCCAGAAGCAATTAAACAAAACAACAACACCAACTAAGATGTCATAACTCTACAATCATAAATATTAAAATTATTTAATTTCATATGGAATTCCAATAAGATAGATATTGTAATGTTCCCAAAGCACTGATGGCACAGATTAGTTAACATAAATGCTACAAATTCACATAGATAGTAAGTGGCTGTGGCCAAGATTTAATGTGGTAGCACCACTCCCAAACATGTTCTCATAACTACTGTACATTCTAATTTTCCACTCACCCCCTCTTTCCATTAGTCTTTGTCATCTTATTGACAGCACTAGAATTGTAAGAGCTTAGAAGATAAGCTGAGTTATAACTCCAAAGAATTGGTTTAGGGATCTAAAAAAAAAGTCACAGGTTCCCTCTGCAAATACACATACACAAAAATATGTGCAGTTTTCAGAGAGTTTTCTATCTCCCTTGAAGCTAATAAGTGTAAATATAGGTGTTCAAGAATCTCAGAGTCTCTTCTTCACATTACAAATGAACCTCTAGATTTCTAGTGACTAAAGGCAAAACTAAAATGTCCAGAAATAATGAAATTGATGACTTATTATAAGATGAGAAGAAGATAAAAAATCAATTTAATTTTGTTGAGGTGCATTAGTCTCTCAGTGTGCATAATCATTATAGGTTACATTCTCTTTTATCCACAATAGGTTTATTTGAGGCATTTCCTTTGGTAATATTTCTAGCACTAACTCCTTTATATTGAAGGATTATCATTGGCTGTTAATTATGTATCTGTTGAATTAGGCCTTGGGCTAAAAATTGATATTAACTGGAATTCAAGTAATGAAATTCCAGATAGACACAGATTATATAGGGCTTCAAAAACAACAACAAAAATCTTTATTGCATAATGTCTAAGAAAACATGTCTGTGAATAAGCCTACCAGTTTTGAATCATGGCTATGTCCCCTTGCTATTTGTATAAATTTGGAAAATTTAATGTCTCTATACCCTAAATATGTTATCAATAAATTGAGGAAAATAACATAGCAAATTTATTAGGGACCATTATGAAATTAAAAATTTTAATGTATAAATATTTCTAGAATAGCACATCATCTGAGTCCATTTCAGCTGCTGTTACAAAATAGCATATTGAGTAACTGATAAGCAATAGGAGTTTATTTCTCACAGTTTCTGAAGTCAATAGGTCTGATTACAAGGCACCAATAGGATTTGTCTCTGGTGAGAGCTCATGCCCTGGTTTGTGGGTGACACCTTCCAGCTGAGTCTTCATATGGTAAATATAAGATCTGTCATATCTTCAGCCACATTTAAGGGAACTAAGCCCTTTCATGAGGGTTCCAGCCTCTAATCTGATCATTAACCTGTTTGTCTGTCTCCTAATACTATCACAATGAGGCTAAAGTTTCAATATCTGAACTTGGAGGAGACACAAACAATGAATTCATAGCACAGTGAAATAATAGGTTATCCATGGGTAAACAAATTTATGGTATAGGTTTATATTTCCATACCTTTCAAATGTTGCTTTTCATTTATAAAGTTAATATTAATTTCTCTAAATTTTAATATAAGAACTCAGTGTAAAGTTTGGTGATGACTTCATTTTTGCTGAACATGAAAGCCTTGAGATATTTTGTGTGTGGTATGAATGTGTGTGAGTGTGTGTTTCCTGTCAGATACGTTATTAAAGAAAAAAATGAAGTTAAAGTAAGTACAAAGACACCTTTCTCCTCACTCAGTAATTTAATGCAGAATATTAAAACTAGAAATAAAACCTGTTTTCTAGAACTAGTTTCTAGTTCTGTTTTACATCCTAATCTCAGAAATTATATACTTTTAAGTTATATATTTACACTTTTATAAGTTATATATTTTATAAGTTATATATTATACACTTTTAAATTATATATTAACAGTATAAGATCGACATGGCTATGCTGATAGTTATGATATACATTGGATTTCTAACATGTTCTTTAATGCATTAGTAAATGAACAATTATCTAGAAACATAAGGGTGCCCAGATAAATACACATATATTTAGGATACATATCAATTTCAAATGCTGTTTCAATCTGATATGAGTAGGGAATTGTTCTGTTACTTCAAAGTTAAAGCTCACTGCACTTCTCTTTCTCAGCAACTGGCTAATTCAATCACTGAACATAGATTATTGCTATCAGTTTTTAACTTGTTTAATTTTTGTGAGCTGGTGATTTGGAAAACTTCCCAGTTTTCATCTCTAAAACTACAGAAGTAAGGCCATGTGCTATTCTTACTCTGTGTCATTTTCATTTCAATATAGATTTTATAGTTCATTACCTGTCAATCAGTTTTAAATGGGGCAGTATTCATTTATCATGTTCTGTAAAACTGTTTTATGCTTCTTTGAATGTCTTACATTCATTGTAGAATTATTTGTTTTTCTAAGAGCTATGACCATTTGTAGCTGTGCATATGTGAACATGTATTTATTTTACTAAGTGCAATATTTTGCTTTATATGGTATCTTCATTTGAGAAATTTTTTCAAGCAAGTGAATCCTGAGGAAGTGGCAGCATGCAAATGCTTTATCTGTGAAAAGCCATTTCATGTCCTGTATTTTTATTCATCTCAAACTTTGAGGGCTATAAATTCAAGTACATTTTAAGATACTGACACTGTGTACTGTTACCTGATTATTTCTAATCCAATAAAACATAGTTACATAGTTAACACTTAAAGCACTAAAGTAAACAAGTTATGAGCTTCTTAGGTTTTACATAAATCAACACTTAAATATGTACTGAAAGGAAAATGATACATGTTTTGAAATTTAGAACATTTTTGACCGTCATTTTTTTCTTTATTTTCACTGTCTCACATTTTATTTCACTTGACAAATCTTCAGTAACAAGTATTGGCTTAATTTCTCTTTAAGAAATATTAGTATCTTTCATTGTTCTCTTAAAAATATCTTCATAAGGGGCCAGGGATTTAGCTCAGTGGTTTTGCCACCTGCTGCGCAAGAGCAAGGATCCAAGTTCGATCCCTGGTACCAAAAAAAAAAAAAAAAGATCTTCATGAATCATAAAGCAAGAAAATTCACAAAAATCTCCCTCAAGTATTAGGAAAGGTACAGTTTTATTGGAAGATTTTTTTTTTTTACTTTTGACAAATTAAATAATATAAGAAATCATTTAAAGAGATACTTATGGTACCCACATATTTTCTATGACCTAAATTAGAAGTTAATTTTATGAGAATAATTTGTATTGTGTATTAATAAACCTATTATTAAGAAAAGCAATACTTCAACTATTACTTGCTAATTTTCACTGTGTAAATTTCCTCACCATTCAAACCTAAAACTCACATTTTATAATTAGCATGTTTAACTGAATAGCCATCTCAGCAGAGTTCTATAATGGTGCTTCCTACCATCTAATCTAAAATTTCTTCTATTTTCATTTAAATTAATTTTTGCTTTTACAGAGTTCTTGGGAGAAAGAGAATATGTTTTTCTCCACTCTAAAGGTCCTAACCATTTTCCTTGTATCAAATATCTAATTATCCTTCCATAATTCACCAGATATACTGTTTTTAAACACTTGTGCCAAGTAAACTTATTTACCACCATCACTGTTTGTCACTTATGATGCCTTCACTTATGTGCCAGTGAACTTCCTGCCCCTAGGACAAAATGTCTGACATGATATTTTAAAGAAAGACAGGTTTATTTTGGCTCATAGTTTCAAAAGTATCAGTCAATGGTTGATTTCTCTATTGCTCTGGGGATGCATTAGTACATTACATCAACCAAGAGCATGTAGGGGAGAAGGTCTGCCCACTCATGGCAGCCAGAAGGAGTCAGAGTCTCATCAAGCCCAACCCACCCCCATGACCCAACTTCCTGCCAGTAGTTCCCAACTTCTATGAGTTACACACTTCCCATAGTACCACAAAATAGTGAACAAGCTTTCAACACATGGATCTGTGGGGGACATTCAAGGTCCAAACTACAATAAATGTCATTCTTTCTTCTTAATCCATGGCTTTCCTTATCTCTCAAGTACATTTTCAGGTTTAGCATTTCCCTAAAACTGTTGCAGGTAGCTAATTTCATTTTTCTATACTCTCATTTCAGGAAATCCATTCCTTATTTTTCCTTATCATTTAAAAATATATACCAAATCAGTATATAAATAAAACTAGTTTATCTTCATAAATTTGTTCCACTGTGCATTATGTATAATTTCAACAATTGATTTTGTTTGAGGCATTTGTGTAAAATTGTTTTATGTTTGTATGATATGCATTATACCTTTACGTGTATTCTTTAATCTGGTTTTTTTTCCTCCTGTGATGAAAACATCTTAAGGAAAATATTTCTCAAATAGAACATGTCAAATAGTTTAATACTATTAAACATAAAAATGTTCAATACTATAAACACAGAATGATTCTTAGTAATGACCCAACTTTTTCTAAGTATATTTTTCATTTTGTCCCTATCAGGTTAAATAATCTATATTATCCAAATGTCTACTTCTTAACCATTTAAAGTTCTGTACTTATTTATTGTAATCTTTAAATTCCATAAAAATCAATATAGAAAACATTTTATTTCTATTATTATTAGTTTATTATTATTAAACTTCCTGAAACTGTGAATTGCCTGTGTTTTCTTAACTCTTTATTGTGAATTTTATTTTTACAGTACACAGTAATGAGAGAGATGACAACTAAATTCTTTGATAATTTAGACACAAAAGACAAAGTTGATACCAAGGGAACAGCTAATTAATATTTTATATTATTTATTTATTTGAAAACATATGATGAGATAAAAGGTAATAATATTTTGTGCAGTTTTGTCTTGCTCAAAAATTTAATTATATGAATAAAATGTTTTCTTTTTCAAGGATATCCTTTTGGTAAATGCTGTTAGAAAAACTATTGTCCCAGAATTTGTGATTGGTAGTAGAAACTGAGACATTGACAAAATGTAAATTGAGTAAGCAGAGTTTTAAGTTAGGAGGAATGTTGTAATTATTTGGAAGCTCTTACTATAGGGAGTACAATAAAGAAAAGGATAGAAATTGAGATGACTACAGGCTTTATATCTTTGGCATGAGTTATTCTAGAGTCCATTAAGAGAGACAGAAAGTTTTTGGTACTGGAAATACATTAAGCCAAAAGCTGCAGATTAAGACCTCAAGATTTAAAAGAAATGGTAAAATTGCCACTTTACATTTCTGAAAAAGAGATCATAAATCTATGAGTAAAAGAGTATGTAGAGATCCCATAGATCTCATTTCAAAGCTTGGGAACAAGCACCAATTCACAACTGTGTGATTGAGGTAGGTAGCTAGATAAAATACAGGACATCTAGTTCAATATGGATTTCAGATAGCTAATGATTATTAGTTGTGGTAGACTAAGACCAAAGTCAGAGCAGGCTGTAATATGCAGCAGGCATTTTCCCCTCATAATTGGCTATAATGTACCCAAATCTGTACTGAAGCCTACATGACTCACAAGAGCATTTTGAATGGAGCACTGGGCTAGTACAGCTTCCCTGCCAATGGCTGCTGTGGAGATCTAAGTCCTGATCTGTGAAGCTGCAGGGCTCCTCAAGAGATAACATTGCAGCCTAGGACCACTCTCTAATCCACATTCTTTCCTCAGAGCTGCTCATCCCTTAATTGTTTTCCATAACTTAGTAGTTAACCACAATCAACCTTTCCTCAATTCCGAGAGTATGTCTCATCCTCCTTTCTATAAGCCTTGCCTGTGTCAGCTGATAGCATCGAATGCCACATGAGTCCCTCTATCCTAATCTTACTCATGCCTGTATAATCAATAAACACTGATGGACCTTGTTGCTTTTGATCCTTGCTACATGCTTGCCTCATGGAAACATGTTCAGCATGACCCAGCCCTGCTTCCTGCTATCTCTTTAAGTCTTGTTTCCATGTCTTTTTGCCTTGCATCATATTTCCTTGTAGGAGATTGGGTCTTGAGGCCAGAGACCCAATAAATAGTTAGCATGAGAATGTTCCAAATATAACATAACATATACTTAATATTAAAATAATTCACTGTATTTCTGAAACTCAAATTTAATTAAGCACCTTGTACTTTTTTTTATTTTTTATTTTTTTAGTACCAGGGATTGAACTCAGATCCTTGTGCTTACGAGGCAGGGAGCAGAACCACTGAGCTAAATCCCCAGCCCGCACTTTGTACTTTTAATTTAATATATCTGGCAATTATAAACCAGACTTAGGCAAGTTACCTAATATCTGTAACTCTGATTTATTACATCTTCAATAAAATAGCAATAACACCAAATGGAATAGAAGTGACCAGATAAGCATAAGTGGGCACACATGGACACACAGAGAATCACAACTATAGAGAAATATTTGGATTATACCGAGTACAAAAGAATTCTTATAATTCTACTTTAAGCAGCCATTATTCTAACATTGTAATCAGAAATAGTTTATTTTTCTTCTCTATGCATAGCAGTATTTTTTCTCTTGGGCTACTCAGCCCTTTTCCTTATTTTTGATGAAATTTAGACAATTTACATCACTGAATGGTTATTTTATACTTATATTTCTCCAGGCATTATTTAACTATTCACTTCCTTTAGTAGTCGAGATTTAAAATTAAGATGTCTGCTTCTCTCTGGCTTAGTTTGCCTTAGGTAGAAGCTGGTACACAGAGCTTCTTCAACATCCATTTTTTTCTTATCTTTTCCTCTCTAGTTGTAAATCCTTTTTTCTAACAAAATTAGGTTATGTGAAGTAAGAAGGAGGTAAGTAGAAATGAGGTATTGGAAAGAAGAGAGAAGAGAGAAAAGAAAAGGGGCCAATGAAAGATCTTATTTGACCAGTTACTGAACTGTGTTATGTATACTATGAGATCTATCTCTGGTGGTCTCTAACCTTGAGAAGTGTTTATTTGATTATCCCTTTTATGAGAATTTTCAAAATCTATGCAGTTACTACAGTCAAAAGTTTATGTCTCCAAGTAGCCTATATATGCCCATGAACAGATAAACGAATAAAGAAAATGTAGGATATATATACAATGGAGTGCTGCTCAGCACAGAGAAGGGTAAAGTTGAGTTACTGTGGGAAAATGGATGCACCTCGAAACCACAATGCTAAGTAAAATAAGTCAGACACAGAATGTTAAATATTGCATGATCTGTCTTTAATGAGAAGCACAAAGTGTAAAGAATTTAGGGGCAAAATAAAAGATAGATGATAGAAAACAGAGAGATTCTGTGGACACAGAAAGCAGATCTGAGGATGGAGTGAGAAAGGAGGGAAAGAGGGGAAGGGGAAATAAAACGGAACAAATTATGATCTGTATATGTAATGATTCTCTACAGTGAAGGTATTTATTATATATCACAAACATATAGTACTTTTTTTCTTAAATTCTTTTATTGGTATATTTTAGGGATACAATACATTTACATTTATCATTGGGTACTTGTACCTGTACATGATGTATCTTGGTTCTTATTTTTCCCCATTCCCTGTCCTCCCTTCCCTATTTACAAAGACTTTGTTTCCATTTTTTTCTTTTCTCATAATTTTTCCTTTCCCTTATTTCCTTTTCCCTTTCCCTCCTACTTTCCCTACTCCTTTGGACTTTTTCTTCATATTTCAAATTATCAATTATTTGTTTTAATCATTTTAATCCTTATTTACACTTTCAATTTCTCACACCAGAGAAACTATTTAGTATTTACACACGTGTCCTATTTATTTCAATTAAGAGTATGTTCTCAATATGCACCCATTTAGCTATAAATGTCTCTAGTTTGTCATTATTTAAGGCTGAGTAGTATTCCATTTTCTTTTTTTGGTACCTGGGATTGAACTCGGGACCTTGCACTTGCGAGGCAGGTGCCGGAACCACTGAGCTAAATCCCTGGCCAAGCAATACTCCATTTTATTAAAAAAACCCACATCTTCTTTATCCAGTTTCCAGTTGATGGGCATTTGGGCTGTTTCCAAGCTTTTGCTATTATAAACTGCTGCTGTGAACATGGGTGCACATATATTGCTGTGGTATGATTCATTTAATTCTTTTGGGAAGATAACCACCACAGGAGAATAACTGGGACAAATGGGACCTCTAGTTCTAGTTCTTTGATGTACTGCCATACTGATTTCCACAGTGGTTGCACCAGTCTGCACTCCCACCAACAATGGAGATGGGTTCCTTTCTCCCCACACCCCCAGGAACATTTGTTATTGGTAGATTTCATGATAGCAGCCATTCTTTCTGGAGTAAGGTGGGATCTCAGTGTTGTTTTCATCTGGATCTCTCAAATGACCAGTGATGTTGAACATTTTTTCATATGTTTATTTGCTGCTTTTACTTCTCTGTGTGAGAAATGTCTGTTCATTTCAGATGCCCATTTTTGAATTGGGTCTTTGAATTTGGGGGGTCTGATTTTTTTCAGTTCTTTGTATATTCTAGATAGTAGTTCTTTGTCTGATGTACAGCTGCTAATTTTTTTTCCCCACATTATAGGTTGTCTCTTAGCTCTGTTGGTGGTTTCCCTTTCAGTGCAGAAGCTTTTTAATAAGATGAGATCCCAGTTGTTGATTCTTTGTGCTAGTTCTCGTGCTTCTGAGGTTTTGTTCATATAGTCTTTTCCTATGCCAATATCTTCAAGAGTTCTACCTAACTTATCTTCCAGCAAGTTTAGTGTTTCTGTTTTAATATTTAGATCTTTAGTACACTTTGATCTCAGTGAAGTGCATGGTGATACATATGGGTCTAGTTTTAACCTTAGGCAGGTTGATATCCAGTTTTTCCAACACTATTTATTAAATAAGCAAAAAGAAAAAGCTATCTTTCCTCCTGTGAGGGTGGTTGGCTCCTTTGACCAAGATGAGGTGGCTGAGTATGTCTGGAGTTTTTTCTGCATCTTCTAATCTATTCCACTGATCCTCCCGTCTGTTTTTTTCACAGTACCATGCTGTTTTTAACCACAGTAGCTTTATAGTATAGTTTCAAGTTGGGGATTGTGGTACCCCCTGCCATGGCTCTGTTGCCTAGAATTGCTTTTGCTATTCTAGATCTCTTCTTGTTCCAAATGAATTTTTAGATTGTTTTCTCAAGGTCTGTGAAGTATGCTGTTAGAATTTCAATCAGGATTCCATTGAAACTACATAGCTATTTTGTAAGTATGGCCATTTTCACTATATTGGTTCTTCCTACCCAGGAAGAAAAGATGTCTTTCCATTTGCTTATATCCTCTCCGATCTCTTTTTTCAGAGTGCTGTAGTTTTCAGGGTAGAGGTCTTTTGCATCCTTTGTTAGGTTGATTCCTAGGTATTTCATTTTTTTGGATACTATTATAAAAGGAATCATTTCCCCAATTTCTCTCCCAGTGAGTCTGTTATTTGTGTATAGGAATTCTATTGTCTTTTGAGTGTTGATCTTGTATCCAGCTACTCTACTGAATCTATTAATTAAGTCTAGAAGTCTTTTAGAAGAGTTTTTTGGGTCTTCTATGTAAAGTATCGTATCATTGGCAAATAATGACAAATAACTTCTTCCTTTCCTATCTTTATTCCTTTTATTTCTTTCTCTTTTCTAATCGCTGTGGCTCATTTTCCAGAACTATATTGAACAGGAGTGGTGATAGTGGGCATCCTTGTCTTGTTCCTGATTTTAGCGTGAAAATTTTCAGTTTTTGACCATTTAGTATGATGTTGGCTGTAGGTTTTTCATAGATAGCCTTAATCAGGTTGAGAAAAGGACCTTCTATTCCAATTTTCTGTAGGGTTTTTATCATGAATGGGTGTTGGATTTTATTGAATGCTTTTTCTGCATCTATTGAGATGATCATATGTTTTTTGTCCTTGGCTCTGTTAATATAGTATATTACATTTTTTGATTTATGTATGTTGAACCATCCCTGCATCACTGGGATAAATCTGACTTCGTCAGGGTGTATGATCTTCTTGATGACCTTCTGTATTCTTTTTGCCAGTAACTTATTGAGGAATTTTGCATCTATGTTCATTAGGGAGATTGGCCTATACATCTCTTTTTTGATTGGGACTTTCCCTGATTTTGGAATCAAAGTAACACTTGCTTCCAGGATTGAATTTGGAAGTATTGCTTCCATTTCAAATTCATTGATGAGTTTAAAGAGTAATGGTGATAGTTCTTCTTTAAATGTCTTGTAGAATTCAGCAGTGAAGACATCAGGACGTGAGATTTTCTTTGTTGGTAAATTTTTAACTATGTTTTCAATTTCATTCATTATAATTGGGGTGTTTAGAATTTCTATACCTTCAGGGTATGTTTCTGCTGTCACAATAGACAACATGGGCAGCAGTGTGCAAGTCAATGAGTCTCAGCAAGCCAGTAGCAGACCCATGAGATTCAGGCAGATTTCTGGCTGCTAGTCCCAAGGTGAGCTTCCTGTCCTCCTGCAGGGTTGGACTCTGCAAGGTTCTACTGCAGGTTCCAGCTGCCCTTCCCCAGAAGATAGTCCAGGCACTGATGGGAGGTGATGATCCCTCCAACTTACCAAGTACGGTGGTCTGGTGTGCCTTTATTGCAGAGATTCTCTTCACTTTTCCAGTGACCTTTCATTTTCACCAAGGAGCCTGAGAGAGGCCTTCTTTTGTTTACCTCTGCTCTATCTTCTGGAGCTCAGAACAATGGCCTTTAGGATCCCCTTTGGCTCTGCAGTTTGGAAGCAAGTAGAGGCATAGCCAGGAGGCCAGAGGCAGGATTGGGGGGGGTGGGGCTGTAGAGCCCTTGAAGCTAAGCTGGTCGCTGTGGGGTGGGGTGCAGGCTGGAAGGAGTGGGGCTCCATACAGCTGAGTTCCTCACCAATATATAGTAACTTAAAAGTGGAAAAATCCTTATGCATCCAAAACAACTAGTCTACTACTTCTTCGTAGATGCCTCATTTCATCTGCATTTGTTATTTTAATAGTTGGGCTAAGGCTTCATATGAAATTTCAAAGTATTTAAAGGACAATTCACTCTCTGAGAATAATTGCTTAAGGCAGAATTGTATTGTAAAGATGTGAATATTTAAATAATATTATGCTTCTGGGTTTTTTTTTTCCCCATTAAGTTTATTGGTACATTTTAGGTATAAAATACAGTTACATTCATCATTGAGATCTTGTACCATTACATGAGTATCTTGGTTCTTTTTTTTCCCCCTTCCCTTGCCCTCCCTTCACCCCCTCCACCCTTCCCTATT
>NW_004624837.1:6201960-6256438 GCF_000247695.1 Heterocephalus glaber | reverse complement strand
TTGAGGTAGAGACCATCTATTCCAATTTTTTCTAGGGTTTTCATCATAAATGCATGTTGGATTTTGTCAAATGCTTTTTCTGCATCTGTGGAGATAATCATACGGTTTTTGTCCTTGACTCTATTGATATAGTGTATTACTTTGACTTATTTGCATATGTTGAACCATCCCTACATCCCTGGGATGAATCCCACTTGATCAGGGTGTATGATCTTGATGATCTGCATTCTATTTGCCAGTATTTTATTCAGGATTTTTGCATCTATGTTCATTAGTGAGATTGGCCTATAGTTTCCTTTTTCGGTTGGGTCTTTCTCTGTTTTGAGGATCAAGATGATGCTTGCTTCCAGGAATGAATTTGGGAGTATTGCTTCCCTTTCAATTTCATTGAAGAGTTTAGACAGTACTGGCAGTAGTTCCTCTGTAAATGTCTTGTAGAATTCAGCAGTGAAGCCATCAGAACCTGGTCTTTTCTTTGTTGGTAAGTTTTTAATTATGTTTTCATTTTCATTGATTCATATTGGGTTGTTTAGAATTTTTAGGTCTTCTTTGTTCAACCTTGGTATTTTATACATATCTAGGAATCTGTCCATTTCTTCTGTGTTTTCCATCTTATTGGCATATACGGTCTTGAAGTAGATATTGAAGATCCTCTGGATTTCTGAGGGGTCTGTTATAATTTCACCCTTTTTATTGCTAATTGCATGGATTTTGGCCTTTTCATTCCTTTTTCTGATAAAGTTGGCTAAGGGTTTGTCAATTTTGTTTATTCTTTCGAAGAACCAACTCTTGCCTTCATTAATTTTTTTTTGTATCGTTCTCTTTGTCTCCATTGAATTGATTTCTGCTCTGATATTTATAATTTCCTCCCTTGTATGAGCTTTGTGTTTGTCCTGCTCTTCTTTTTCTAGAAGCTTAGGGTTCAGCATCAGGTTGTTTAATTGAGTATGCTCTGTTTTCCTACTATGAGCATTCACTGCTATGAGTTTCCCTCATAAGACTGCTTTCATTGTGTCTCATAGATACTGATATGTTGTATTGTCATTGTCATTTATTTGAAGGAACTTTCTGATTTCTTCTTTAATTTCTTTTATTGCCCATTGGCTGTTCAGAAGTGTGTTGTTCAGTTTCCATGTGGTTATGAAATTCTTGCAGTTTCTTTTGCTATTGATCTCCAATTTCATCACACTATGGTCTGATAATGTACAGGGAATAGCTTCAATTCCTTTTCACTTACTTAAACATGTTTTTTGAGTAAGTTTGTGGTCTATTTTGTAGAATGATCCATGTGCAGGTGAAAAGAATGTGCATTCTGATTGTGGTGGAACACTTTGTAAACATCTGTTAAGTTCATTTGTTCAAGAGTTTGATTGAGTTCTAGTATTTTGTTGTTTATTTTTTGTCTAGTTGATCTACCTATTTGTGACAGTGGGGTATTGAGGTCCCCTACTGCATTTGTTTATTTGTGCATATATAACTTTTCATATCCATTAGTATTTCTTTTATATAGTTGGGAGCACTAGTGTTTGATGCATAGATATTTACAATTCTCATCTCTTCCTCTTAGATCATTCCCTTTACAAGGATATAGTGTCCTTCTTTGTCTCTCTTAATCAGTGTTGGTTTGAAATCTACTTGATCTGAAAAGACGATAGCTACTCCTGCCTTTTTTCAGGTTCCTGTCACATGGAGTATTGTTTTGCACCCTTTAACTTTGAGTCTATGAGTTTCCTTTTGAATTAAGTGTGTTTCTTGTATGCAACATATTGTTGGATTTTGGTTCTTGACCCTTTCTGCCTGTCTATTTCTTTTGATAGGTGAATTGAGACCATTAACATTGATGGTTATAACTGATATGTATTGACTCATCATTGTCATGACTTTTTCTTTTTGTTGGATTCTCCCCCTTTAGAT
The DNA here is from genome assembly GCF_000247695.1 of Heterocephalus glaber. Next base: position 6,254,524 of record NW_004624837.1, on the reverse strand, counting down.
TTAATTTCTTGTTACACCTGATGAGTTCATTCTGCTATGCTTCCTGGGGTTGTGATCCTCGTTGTCTGTTCCAAGGATATTGTCTAAAATTTTTTGGAGTGCTGGTATAGTATTCATGAATTTCCTAAGGTGCTCTTTGTCATGAAAGTATCCTATTTCTCCATCAATTTTGAAAGATAGTTTAGCAGGGTACATCTGTCTGAGTTGGAGGCTGTTTTCCTTTAGGGCTTGAAATACATCACTCCAAGCTTTTCTTGCCTTGAGGGTTTGCATTGAGAAGTCTGCTCTGATTCTGATGGGTTTTCCTTTGTATGTGATTTGTTTCTTTTCTCTCACTGCTTGTAGAACTTTGTTCTTCTGTTGGGTTCCTGGAATCTTAACAATTATATGCCTATGTATAGATTTTTTTTTGATCAAGGCTAGTTGGAGTCCTATATGCCTCACTTATCTGTACGTCAAGTTCTTTTCCCTTGCTTGGGTAGTTTTCTGCCATTAATTCTGTGAACAGTTTTTTTATGTCATCTTCACGCTCTCCTATTTCTTCATTGGCTCCAATCAGTCTTTTATGATTCTTCTTTGCATCTTCTAGTAGGTGCTGGATTGATTTCTCATGGTCCCTTACAATTTTGAAGCAATTTTTCTTTTCCTGATCACTAGTTGCAATCTTATTTTCTATATCTGAAATTCTATCCTCACATTGGCTCATTCTGCTGTGTAGACTTTCAATGGAGTTTTTGATCTCCTGGAAATCTGTTTGTCATCTGTTTTATGGATTCCATTTGTTTCCTGTGTTGGGATTCCATCATGCTCCTCAGTTCCTCTCTAGATTTATTAATCATGTCTTGCACCACAAGCACATTCTCTGCTGTTATCTAGTAATTATTTCTGATTTCATTTTTTCCAGATCCTCTTTTGTTGCCAGTTCAGGGAGTCCAGGTGGTTGAGTATCAGAGTGTTCCATCTCATTTCCCTTTTGGGTTGCTGTAGGTGATCTGGAAGTTCGGTTTTGTGACTTTTTTACATGTCTTCTCATTTCCCCAGGGTAAGGGGTTACTATTGGTGCCTGCCTGGCTCACCTCCTCTGGGCTGGAAGTGGTGGAATGTACCTTTAATCAATTTAAAGCAAGGCTAGGAGAAGGTGTCTTGAGTTGGCTGATATAGCAAAATAGCATACATCGATATCTTAAATAATGAGTATTTATGTTTAAAGGTTTGGAGGCTGGAAATTTCAATATCAAGATGCAGGCAAGCCTGATTCCTGGTGATGGCTTTCTTCCTAGTTTGGAAATGTCATTTTTTTCATTCTATTCTCGTTTGGCAGAGGGAACTCCTGTCTCTCTTTTCTAATAGGATGCTAATTTCATTCTCTGGGCCCCATCTCCTGAACTCATCTAAATATATTTCACACAGTTGTTCCTTATGAATATTATCACATTGGATTTTAGTGTCTCAGCAGAAGAATTTGTGGAGAACACATCATCTGAAGCATAATTAGAAGAATTTTAGTCAGTAACAGAGTATGAATAAAAATCTTCCAAGTTTTCACTTTGATTACTTTTTCCATTGAAAGACAAAAAGGAAATCTTTTAGAAAAGCAAGTTGGATTTTACCTGTTCCTTACTAAAACTATCTTGTGAAAGGAAAATATTTTGTGATCATTAAATGGCTAAATGAAAGCATGTAGGCATGAAAATGTGGATGGATGAAAGGAGGGATGATTCTGATATTTAATGTTAAAGTTAAATGGAAAGGAAATATTTATTTTTAAGATATTAAAATAGAAATTTTTTCTTATAAAATATTTTAAACATGTTTATTCAATGTTTCACATATTACACTTGACCTTTGCAAATATTATCTTATCTTCTTGCATTTATACAAGTTGTTTTTCCTCTTAGATGAATTAGTTTCTTTTGACCTCAATACTAAAACTTACCTTGTTGAAATTCTCCTACATTTCAAGTTGTCAGGTTATTAAAATTTTATCCTATTCTCCAAGGTGCCAACAATGTCTACCAAATTAATGTTGTCAGTAATTTAATGAATGCATTTTCTACTCTAGCATCCTCAAACTCAGAATACATTTTTACAACATCTTCCCTGAATAGCAGTAAAATGACCCCCTCAATTTAAAAAAATGCCAGCATGGAGTCAGGATATGTAATTGATGCAAGTTGGTTATTTTCTCCATACATGAAGCAAATATAAGTTGAATATAAGACCTCATTTTCTGAAGCATTTATGACCAACACGTTTCTAGTTCTCAGGAATTAAGAAACTCTATCTTATTTGTGTAGCCTTGTAGATGGTCTTATGAGTTGTTGAACAGATAAAATTAGTTCTCAGTTTATACCAATTAATGAAAAGTAATAGTCTAAACAAAGAAGTGATTAATTAATTAATGAACAGATAAAATTAGTTCTCAGTTTATACCAATTAATGAAAGGTGATAGTTTAAACAGAGAAGTGAGTCTGAAAAGAACTATTGCTGTTATTATGCCAAACTGTACAGAAGTTCCAAACTATATTTTAAAAAGTAATTTAAAAATAACTTTTATAGCATGATGAACATAAAACTATCCAATTCTAGAATCATACCAGAATTACATTATAGATTAAAAGATACAAAGTGTGTGCAAATCAAGAAATAGAGATTTAACTGTGCCTTTTTGAGCATGGTATTTCAATTCCAGAGAAAGAATTTGTAAAATTGTAGAAAAGTAAATTTTGATGTTTAAAGACTGATAAAAAGGAAAAAAAGCTTCTATTAATATTGCCAAACTGTCCAAATTTAGATAGTAGCATTCATGGATTGCATGTACACCATGACCAATTTCAAGTACATTTCTGAATTATTTGCTTATAAATTAGTAAAAAGACTACATTAGTGTCACCATAAACACAACAAGGTAGAAGGCTGAGGCAGGTGGATCACAAGTTCATGTCCAGTCTTGGCAAATTTGTGAGACTTTTTCTCCAAATAAAACAAATATAATAAAAAGGGCTTGAAATGTAGCTGAGTGTGAAGGCCAAGAGTTCACTTCCCAATACAACCCCCCAATAAAACATATTCATTAGAGGAAAAACACATACATTTATCTTCAATGCTGACCTTTTAAATAGAATGTGGAACAGTCATAGAATGTCAAATATTTCATTGTTAGTAGATTGAACTTCAGAAGCTTTGTTTTTGTAAATTAGATAAGAAAAATCAAAGCTTTATTGAATTAACTTCACTGATTTGTCTCTTTAAAATAGCTAGTGACACTGATAAAAAATTGCTTTCCACATTCTTCTGCTAATGGAACCTAGTCATGAATAATTATTGCCTCATTTTCCTTTTCTCTTGTGCTTTTAATGAAAATTGTATTTATTTTAGCTGATATATGAAAACATAAAAATTGCATGTATTTATGGAGTACCATGTGAGCTTCAAGACATGTGTACACTTTATAATATTTAAGTAAGTTAAAACATATTTTTCTCCCCATTTCTCATTTCTTTAATGCAAAAATTTTAAAAATATTTTCCTCCATTTTTTGAAATATACAGTACATGATTGATATCTGTAGTCACCCTACTGTTCAATAGCTCAACACAACTTACTGCTGTTTAGCTGTTTTTAGCATAGTTGATGATTTCCCATCTTTCCCTTTCCATTGTTCTTCTCAGCCTTTGTTAGCCACTGTTGTATTCTCCACTTCAATAAGATTTATTTTTTTACTTTCCAGTATGTGAGATCATGTAGTTCTTGTGATTCAGTGTCTTATTTATTTCATTTAATGTAATGATATCCATTTCTATCTATGTTGGTGCAAATGACATATTTTATTACTGAATATTATTCAGATATAGCAAGATTTCCTTATCCATTCATCAGTAGATTGGTTGTTTGCAGGTCTTGGCTATTGTGTGTAGTACACCAATGAACATAGGACTGTAATTGTCTCATCTTCATACTGAATTCTTTTCCTTTGCAATATACCCAGTAGTGTGATTGCAACATATGGACCATATGGTAGTTCTACTTTAGATTTTTTAGGAGAATTCCATAATATTTTCCATAATGGCTAACTAATTTACATTGTCACCACCAATTTGTTAGGATTACATTTTGTCCACATCCTTGTAATGACTTGTTGGTTATCTACGGACTCACTTTTCATATGTGGACAGAAAATTGTAAATGAACACAAATAATTTACAGTATCTTAATTATGGCCTTTCTTTACTAAATTATCAGACACATATTTCTATTAAATTATCAGATACATATATATACACAAAGAAATATAAATGTTTGCATAATGATTTGTGTTCAGTCCTGCAAATTTGGGGATGTCATGAAATTCTAAACTGCTTATGGATTAAATCCCACTTAAAATGGCATTATGTGATGTTTCTCTTTTTTCTGTGTTGATTTGTAAAAGTTGGTTGAAACAGCATATTGCTTTAAGCCTACTTAGGTATCTGCTTATGGAAACCTCCCACATCTGAGTAAATGCCAAAATTATTTACTGATTTTATTTTATTTTTAAAATTGGAGGGCAAGAGTTCCATGCTAAAAGAATCATTTCACACACATTTCACACTTTTTCTATGTATATGTATTTTTATATATGTAATCTTAGATTTATTCTTCCTAGGAGATAGCCATTGAGAAACATTTTCTTATTTAGTTTCACAGAGTGTTACAGCCATCTAATAATCTTCGTATCTTTCTCTGAAAAGAAAAACACATTTAATCTTTGAGACAACCTGAAACCTATAATCAATTTCAAATGGTAGATGATTCAGCTAAACTTTGATTTCTGAATGGCAGCCTTATTTTGTCTTTCTGTTTTTCCTTCCCCTTAAGTTCTTGATTCATTCTTTTTCTTCTGTGCTAATTTTAAATGAAGTGTGCAGTCATCTGTCACATATTGTGTGTCAGAGTGCTATGATTTTGTTTCCTTTTGCTGCATCTTTCCAAAGTCAAATTATTTGTCTCAGGTAGAAATGAGCATCTATTTCCTTCTATCCTGACTGGGTCAGGGCCTCTTATACATTTCCTTTGTCCTTTAAATTTAGGGCTGTGAATTATATTTGTCTTTTTCTAAAACTTCTGTTTTCTCAGAACTGCTCTATCTACTACTGACATAGAGTTTAGTTTATGTGAACATCATTTTTAATTCCTCTAGTATATATTCTTTTGACTGTTAGATTGCTTGGGTCTTAGGTCCTACCTAGATAAAAATGGAGGAAAGGATGGAAGGAAGGGCCAGAAGTAGTGAAGGAGAGAAAGAGACAAAAGTATAAGAAAATAAAATGTGCATTCTTCTTTTCAGTTTTCATTTTTTTATTTCTACATGTTTTTATTGCATAATGATTACATTTCTTGTTGGGAGGAGGGGTGGTACATGTATATGGTTTCTGAGATACTAAAATGGTAATCTATAATACACACAACAAAGTAACATTGCTCTTAGGCTCAGTCACATTATGTACTACGTACTTCTTCCCCCTCCTTTAAAGTCTCGTCTTCAACAATTTCAGTATTAAAAAGTGCCTATAGATCAGGCCTGGTCATCATTGGGCCTTAGTTGATGGAAATGCCTACTTAGAAATTATTTAAATTTCTACAAGTTGTCTAGAAATCTTGTGGTCAGCTGTGCCACTTACCCAAGGTGAGACAATTTGAACACAAATTAGGAGCTGTGTTAACCTGCGCCTATTTCTTCCCATCATTCTATGCTATGATCTACTATCTGCCTCCTCCATCAGCCCTCCATCTATTTTTTTGCCCTGAAACAACAAGGAACTCCAGGTCTTGTGCCAGGGACCTTACTGACCCTGAAGCTGAGCCCTGGTTCTTGGATCAGCATGTTGAAGACAGTTCTTGCCATTTTTCACTACTGAAATGGTGCTGATGATTTGATTTAGTAGCTCTAATTTTCACTGAATTCAGGGTGAGTCTAGCTACCCATATTTGCCAGTAATTATCCAAATTACTTGGAGTTTTGCTTGCACATGGTTTGTGTTGATTCTTTAGTTCTACAGAAATGCCTGGGCAGAATTCCTTTGCCCTGTGTGCATACAGGCTTTTCTTTCCATGTACTCTGTATATGCTATATCATGATTCAGGCACTCTGCCTGGGAGGCTTTGACACTCCCCATGTCTTATAAAATAATCTCAATGGACCCTTCCCATGCAGATTTTTCTCTTACTATTCATCTATGTGGTAACAACGTGCTCTCCTGGGTAGGCATTAAATATGCCAAATAAGGATGATATTTTCCTTTTACAAATGGGATGGCTCTTCTGGTTCCACTCATAGGTTTCTTGCTTATTCATCCTGCTTGTGTCAGGCTGTGGAAAGTAGAACTATAGTCATTATTACAGATTACATCTCAGGAATTAAATGATTATTGCCTAAAACATGCTAGAGAAGAAAATATGATTGGAGAATTTGTTGTTTTGTTCACACTACAAATTTTTATTGATATAATTCACATAATTATAAAACGAATTATCATTCATATTTCCCACAATATCTGGGTAAGTCTTGCATTTGTTGTTTATCATTCTTTATGGTTGAATAGTACATTTGTTGTTATCACTAATGGTACATACTTACTTACTATTTTTGAGAGTGATTGGAATCCATTATTCCTGGTAGCATAATGAATTAAGCAGTTATATAAATAGATTTAGCCAGCATTAAATACATGTCACTAGGGAAAAGCTGAGACATGGGAATCTGTATGGGTTCAATATAAACAAGCCCCAAGCAGTCATGTCATTGTGGATAATAGCAGTATTATCACCTTTTTCTCACAATGGAGATGTGAAATCAGCTATAAATGGTTCATTTATCAATAAAGTTGGATAAAAATGTGATTATTCCTAGTCTGTAAGTGAACAATTGGTGCCCAATCCATATGAAGTACCTTCCGTATGTACTAAGAAGACAAAAAACCAGACCCATTATTATGTTCAATCCTAAGAGAATAATTATTATCTATATATAGACCAATGGATTTTGTAATATATTTTAAAATCAGTACTGTATAGAGCAATATATTTTAAAAGAAATATGCATGTAAAATAGAAAGTTTTGTCTTTGTATATCATCCAGTCACTCTACCCTCACCATGCTTTTTAAATTTGTGGGTTGACTGGTAGACTGAAATTGTAGACATCCTATTTGATTTAGCATGATCTTAGCCATACTAGATAATACTGATTGTTGAGAAGAACCACGTTGATTCTTACTATATTATCTCTGTCATGCATTAGTGTAATTTTCAAATGATTTGTCTTTTTTATTGGTAAAAAGAGAACTGGAATTTAATTAGGAGTTATAGTCACTTCTGCATGTCTAGAACAATATCAATGTGCACTGGAAAGTAAATAAATGTTCACAAATGGTATTATGAAAAAATTAGCAATCAATAAATTTTGTCATCATTATAACATAGTGTTTATATTGCTTGATTATTATAATATTCTGCTTTTAATGAAATCAGGAAAGAAAGAACAATTTCAACCCAGAGATGTATTTATTCTACCAAGAAGCAATTAGTAGCATTCCTGGTTTTCTGATTTACTACTGAAGGGGTTTCAAATAAACATGAACTGTTTTTGCTTGTCTTTGTTTTGCTACTAATGGTAGACATATTTAAAAACATATTTGATACTAACAGATACTATGAAAGATATTTGATAGTAACAGATACTATGAGATAGAGAGAGAATAAGAAAGAAAGAAAGAAGGAAAAGAAGGAAGGAAGGAAGGAAGGAAGAAAAAGAAAGAAAGAAAGAGAAAGAAAGAAGACTAAATTGAGGTTATAGATATTCAATCTTAGGTTATTTTCTTTTCATTGTTAGAATATCAACAGTAATCAAGAGTAGTTCTAATGTTTGCCAATATAAATAAAAGTTTTTCAGTCTTTTAAATATATGGATCAGTTTAAAGGAGCCATCTTGCCCAGTATTGACTGTTAGTGCAATAAAGAATTTGAGGCAATTGATTTTATTGCATTAAAGTGACCACCAAAAGTTGCTCATTTTTGTGGTAGGAACTCAAACTACAAATACTTATACATCCTATGAGAGGTTTGATCACATTCCTGTTCTCTGAAATTATCCATGAGTAGTTAAAGAGACCATAAAATGCCCCAAACTTTCCAGCTTTCACTAAAGGAAGCTATGAAAAAAAGGTGCCTGGAATTACTACACCAAAAAAATCATACAAAGAAAACTCATCTCCAAATGAAGAGGTAAGAATCAGAAACTTGGGAGTAGGGCGAGCGAAGGTGTTTTGGTCCAGCAAAAGCATGGCAGGTATATATATGCTGCAGAAGGAAATTTTGTTTAACTAAACACTGGCTTTCACTTTAGCTTACTCAAATTTTATGCCACAATCTACCACGGACACTAGACATTTTTTCACTTTTCTATAAGTCAGTTTTCTCATCAAGACAAAGAAAAATGGGTGGAGGGGTTAAGTTTGTAATACTAATGGTAAATTTCACTTCTAAAATGGATTCTCTTCTACACCATGCCTTCAAATTTTTGCCAGTATTTTCAAATCCATTTGTGTTTACCATTTAATGGTAATAAAAAAGCTGAAATTGTAATGTTAAATCTATATAGACCAAAGACATATTAACATAATGTTAATGGTGAGATCTTATTTCATATTTATAACAAAGTTACATAATTAGGTCAACGACCATTCATTTCATCTACATTATCACAAAAATATTTTTAGTCTTAGCATAATGTACTGTTTGTAGAAAAACTTACTATATATACATATATATATTTATATTAAATAAATGGATAACTGCATTTGAAACAGAAAATCAACAAGTGATTAAAACTTTGATATAGCCACATATTCTGAAGCAACATAGTTTTGAAAATATTTGTATAATTGATATTCTGATGTCATCTGGATCTTTTTCAGTATGTAAATTTCAGAATGATTATTGGGAAACTGGTATTCTTTAGACAATCATTATGCAAATAATTCATTTAACAAATATTTATTTAATAAGAATATTATAGGCAATGGAGAAATGAAAACAGTAACGCTCTTTGTGGTAGATACAGCACCAATTATGTTCAAGATCTAGCCCCTAGAAATTATTCTGAGATTAAGGAGCACAACAAGGGAATCATTGGCAAACCCTACAATTTCTTACTGAAAAGTTTGTCATTATGGACAGGCTAAGCCAAGAAGCATGAGAGCAGATGGTGAAATGCCAAGTAGGAATAAATTCAGGTCTCTCTCTAGTATCTTAAGCCTAAGGACTTGGATAACCACCAACACATACTACTGTGGGCCCAGTGAGGAACAAAAATTATTCAGCAATCATCACAGTCAGGAATAGAATCCTGGAGAGTAATAACAACACTTCAGCTAGCTCCATTACAGATCCTTCATGGTCTCTAGAAGGCTATTTACAATGCTGAGAACCTGCCAGCACACTTACTAAAAGTTAGCTTGAACTTCAGAAGCAGCCTCTGGAAGAGGTTCAGAAACTTTCTATTCTTGCATTCCTTTTTAAATGTCTACTCATCTATCTCTGTAGGTTATAATGAGGAATAAATTAGGTAGTTAAATAAGGTTACTATGAAAGGGGAAAATGCTATTCAAGAATTTTTCTTTGCTATCACAAGTTTATCAATTAAATTCTAACTTTTTCTTTTGGGAAAACATCCCCAAAACTACCAAAGCATTACAAAATAAAACTGGTGTCTGCAGAAATACTATTTTTCTGTTTCTCTTAAAGAAACAGTGATATAGGTAAACATTTTAAACATTTGCGAGCATATCATAAATGTTTGAATAAAATATTTCACCAGACATCCTAAACATCTATTAAGCTGACTAAATTTGGGAAATGATAATAAAATTTAGAAACATACCCTTGATTTGTTAGATTCCATTAAAGAAAAGTGCATAAAAATCACTCAATTTATAAGGGAACACAGAAAATAAGCTCAAATGAGTGCAGCAAATCATGATTATATAGTTAGGTTTTACCTCATTATAACTAGATCTATGAACATTAAAATAATTTTTAAATGGCTTCAGTAACCCAATACCTAAATTGGGAGATTCCATGTAAATGAGAGAATAAGTTTCAGCAAGTTTAATCTAAGGAGACAGAAAATCTAGAGCTAGAGATTTCTCATTAACTGATGGATTTAACGGTTTTTTATCCTGTTAATCAACAAATGATCCATATTGGCTATTTGTCTGGTTCTGTGTGAGCAACACCAGTAAACTAACAAGAGAGACAATTTCACATATGGCTTCAGAACATTTACATGTATCTGTATATATTCATAAAGAAGCCATATTGTTTCTACTATTTGGGGAAATATAAAGGAAACTATAAACAAATAGCATATAAATAATTTTTAATTTTATTATAATCTATTATAGTTTTTCTTAATTCATTCTTTACAAATTTAAATTCAAATTATTCCTAAATGGTTACTTTGAGGAAATTTTAACAATATTGATTTTACTTTACCAAGTACAAACCCATCTATTCTGAAAACAAAAATTTTATATGTTTCAGGAATTGTTTTATGTGATGTGTTAAACAACCCTTCTAGAGTTAATCCATCATGTAATGGCACATTCATGTGGCCACACTTTATAAAATACCTAACAAACAACTGTTCTCAGCATACACAAATTAGTGTTCTCATGGAATTTACAGCCTAGTTGGTAGAGTTTAATAATTCATTTCTTATAATACCTTCTTTACATTTCTAACTTCCAAGAATGGCTAAAATCCTCCCTTCAATATAACACAAAACTAATTACTTGGCATGTACTTGTCATGTTTCTCATCTTGAAGAAAGATATTTAATGTTAGAAGTAGATATTTATGGAAGATTTCTCACAAATTCCCTTTATAAAATTCATGTATAACCTTTTATTATAACTTACTCAAAGTTTTAACATGTTTTTGACAAATATGATTTTGTATCTTAGTCCATTAATAAGCTTAATTTCATTTATTTATAAATTTGAATAATAAATATATCTATACCTGAAGTAATTATCATATCTGAAATAATTTCCAGTAAGGAATTGTTTTTCTTGATCATTATTGAATGCATTATAATAGTATTTTGTTTAGTATATTTATGTTTACAGCTATTATTTTTCCATACATTATCATTGTGACTTGATTTAAAATTGGTCATTTTCAGAAGATTTTTTAAGAATAAACATTTGAGTTAGGTTTGGTGGCACACACCTCTAATCCCAGAGACTTAAGAGACTGAGGAAGGAGGATTGCTTCAGTCTAGATTTCAAGGTCAGTCTAATCAACTTAACAAGACCTAAATCTCAAAAAAAGAAAAAAAAAATCAACTTTGGTTTTTGTTCTGTATTATAAAGTGCTAATATGTGAATTTCATTCCCATATTGCTCTACCTTAATTTTGCATTTTCTATTTCATAAATATATTGCTTTATCTTTGTGATTTCACTTTTTCTGGACAGTTTTTAACATTTTGGTTGATTTGAATTACTGGCTTCATAATTTCCAGATTTTCTGGTATTGAGCTATTTTCACTAGAAGTTTTAAATATTTAAATATTGCTTACTTGCATTTCATTTGACTTCAAAATATGAATTAGTTACATATCTTTGATTACTAAACAGTTCACAATTTCCTTGATTACTTCTTACTTTCTTCCATGAACTATTTTGATGACTGTTTTTGTAAATTTCAAATACAGATCCACTTTTCTTTTTAAGTTCAACTACATTATGTCAGAACCACAGCAGTTTATATGTGTTAATATATATTGTGTTTTACCTAAGAAGTCATAAACACAATCAATCTATTTGATCATTATAAAACAATATGCAATAGGTAAGGTAGGAAAAACTAATTTATTATTAAGTAACCTTGAATTTGGAAAATAAGTAAGAAACGGGATTGCTACTTGAACTCATATGTTGGCACTTTAAATTGAGACTCATTCTTTCCTGTATGGAAACTTTCTTCTCTCTCATTGCTATAGAGAGAACACTATTGGTAGATACATTTTCTAACGTGCAGCATTGCAATGCATATATATATATACACACAAATTCATATTTCTAATTTTATGTCCAATTTTAATAAATATCACCCTTGACTGCCTCATGGCCTTTTAATGTTCTGAAGCAAGAGAGCATGAATCTGCATTATGAGAATCTCACACTGTACTGTGCTTATTACGAATTATACTTATTAAAATTTACTGAAGCATGAGGAGAGTTTTCATTTATAAAACTATAATTGTTGTCAACTTTATAACTGTTAAGGTATTTTAACTATCCAGATTCTTTGAGGGATATTTAGAATACCTTGAATCTGGACACTTAACCACAATAGTATTTTAGGTTTGTTAAGCAGAAACTCTTGGAGCAAGAAGTTAAAACCTCATTTCTGTACCATGGGAAAATATCAAAGTCATCATTTTATTGATTCTGTTAAGTACTGAAATTATTAAAGCCTAATCACCTAAGTAGAGTTGTTTTGATTTGTTGTGCAATTTTATTCCATTGAGTCTTGAAAAAAGAAGGTATGTGGTAATGTGGACATGATTTTTTAGTGCAGATATTGGATTTAGCACTTGGCTCTGCATGACCTTAGGCTTTATTTATATACAGGTAATCTATACCATGTAAGGCTTTTCTTAAATACAAGTAATCTAAAGTAAGTGAAAAAATTTAAGAGTTTAAATGAGAGAAACACATTCAATCAATGGAACTAGTGATTCCTTTGCTTCACACAGCTGTGAGAATCTTGTCACTGCAATATGCTAAAGTCTAGCTTTGCAGATGATATTGATGAAGTGTTGCAAACACGAACAAGTTTCTGATGCTAAGCCACACTTTCATCATAGGTCACCCACTGCCTAGCCATCAGTAGTTTCTTCTTGGATTGACATTTGGTTGCAAGTTAAGGCACACTTAGATAGAGAAGGAGGAGCTCCTACATGTCATTTATGCTCTTTGTGTGAAAGTAGAAAAGGAGATACTTATGGAGAGGAGATAAAGAGAAACATTTTTGGATCTTAATGCCCCAATTTGGAAATCTGTACAGGACGAATCACTGGTGGCACCAAGGATCGTTCTTGTTTTTAAGCTACAAGAAATTTATTAATAGAGTTTTTTTTGAAAAAAATTGTTGATACATATGATGGTTCTATAAGCAGAAAATCATTGAATGTTTTAAACTCAATGAAGGCTATTTTTCACATTTATATTTGCCTCCAAATACCATTTAGCTGTCTCTCACAAAATTTGAAATTAAATGAATCACTCTCATATTTTTTAGTTCTAAATATTTCATAGCTTCAGTGATTATTTCTTTTTTATGAACTCTTATTTATTTCATTACAGAAAATTGCAAAGCACACATACTGCAAATTGAAACTGTATATAAAATTTAACTTTATAGTTACAAGATTATAAGAGCTTATGAGGTAAATTCTATTTATATATATATTATATTTTCATGCATATTATGAAACTTTTTTTCTGGGCTTGATATTCATTCTGTTCATTCTGCTGTAGCCAGTGTCTCCTTCCTCTGCCGAAAGGCAGTGCCCTATTGACCCTTCCGGTTTTTTCGCTTGCCACTGTGCTTCGTAAAGTCTGTTCACCATATGACTAGCTTACTCCCATCCTTCCTGTTTTAGGATAGCTGACAATCCCTCAGATACCTCTTTTTACCAACTCTATTTGAAAAAAATGTAAACCTCCAACCCAAGTTCTCTTTATTTTATTTTTTAACAGCACTTCCTATAATCAATAATTCTCTTGTTTATTTATAAAGACTCATTGTCAGTCTGCTCGTCCCAATAGAATTTGAGATAACTAGAGTTTGTTCATTTCTGTTTGCTCAGGGTTTAGTCCACAGAAAATATTCAACTCCTATGTGTTGGAAAAATATTTGCACAATATTATTCAAGATTGCAAAATATATGTTTGGATAGGAGAAAACAAGTTGTAGGTGGCTGTTAGTTTTTTTTAAACGTTCCCCAACTTTTATTTATTTTTTGGACAGGGTCCTGGGGATCGAACTCAGATCCTTGAACTTGCAAGGCAGGTAGTGGTACCACTGAGCTAAATCCCCAGCTCAGCTGTTAGTTTTATATTGCCAAGAGTTCTTCTCTCAGAGCTTTATGCTCTTATTCAAAGGAATAGAAGTCTATTGGTTCTACATTTGTTTTCCAAATGACACGTTCATCCTGATCATATTTGATGTAATCAAGTTATTAAGTTGGCTTAGTAAAACAATTTCTTTATTGAAAATTTGCATCGATAGAAAAGTGGAATTAGAATCTCAGTTAAATTAATAAAAATTTAGAGTCAAGGATGAAGCTATCTTGTTGCAAATGTAATAATCCCTGACTGTGTTTACTTTTAAGTTTTTCTTGGATATTTTTGAACCATCTTTAATAAATTCCAATAAAAGTTCATTCTTTGCTAGAAGTTTGTCAAAATGAGTTTGTGTTGTTTTCAAGTAAGGAAGTTCTATTGAAACAAACAAAGTAACTAGAAAATTATAATGTAAAATTTTATATAAACCTTCATTTGAAGACTGTCTCAAGGTAAAATAAATTTAGTAGCTAACTCAAAGAGGAGAAAATACCTTAAAATTTATAAATATTTAATAATGTTTTAAATATATTACGGTATACTGGAATAAAAGTATCAAAGGAGATAACCTAAATTAATTTATAAATGTTTCTAAACTCCATTTGAAAGTATTGTACATGAAGTCTTTGGGTTTGATGCTTTGAATATTTTATTAAATTTTGCTGCCAATGCTATTTCATTGGGGGTTCTCCTAAGGAAACTAGAAATCTAAAATATGGACAGATGGAAGAGAATTAGTTTAACTTGAATAAATACAGGTTAATATATCTAGGGCATTATATCTTGAAACAGATTACATGAAAGAGAATTGTTTAACAAACAGTAATGCCAAAAAATATTCCTGAGGGATAGTATGCAATAGGATCTTGTAAACACAGACACATTATAACATTATGCCAACAAAAGCCATTAGTTGGAGGAATAGCCAGAGAAATCATGTCGTGGAAGAGAATCGTAGGACTTGGTTTTATAAAACAAGGAAGCAACAGAAGTTCATAAAAATATCATTATTTCAATTTGTATGGCGTAATTCCTTCAAAGACATAATATAATGGCAATAACCCATACTGTGTTTTCATCCTTATTATATAAAAAAAACTGATCAGCCTCTTTGGTAAAATAGAAAAATTGAGTCATAAAGTGAAAACTAAAATGTTGTTTCTTGAAATTTTTGCAATGTTTGCTTTACTATATTAAATTGCCCCTAATGACAAAATGAAAAATTCCTCCAAATGAGAAAAGCAAACTGAAACAAAAAATATAGATAACCCTAAAAGTACAAATTAACCATTTATGTGTACATTACTATGCTCAAGAAGGTAATTCAATCCTGGTGTGTTTGAGCAGGTCTGTGATCCCAACTATGCTGGAGGCTGAGGCTCTGTCCTAATTTGGGGGCCACCAAAGGCAACTATGCAAGATTTGGTTTTAAATTTAAAGTAAAAAAGAGATCTGATGTATCTCAGTGCAAGTGCTAGCCCCTGCCTTCATTTCCTAGTAGCCCCTCAGAAAACAATTAAATATAAAAGGAGTCTACTGTGTACCCTGATTTGGGATGTAACTTAAAATCAATGGGATCTTTCTTATATACAATATTTACTAGAAGAAAAAAATATATATTCATACATTTAAATCAAATGTTAATATGGTTTAAATAGAAAAGATCAGTGTATATAATGAAAAGAGAAATCTTTATTAAATTACTAGAATAGCAAGGAAAAAGTTAAGAGATTTTTAGCAATAGAAACCAAAGGCTTTATGTATAGAGGCATGAGTGTGTGTGAACCATCAACCTAGTTCATAAATGGTGGGTAGAAGGAATTAACATATTTTAAAGAATTAGAGACATCATTTTTGTTATTTATTCTCCCTTAGTGTCTTTCTGCCTTGTATCACTCTGGCCAATTGAAGGAACGTACATTTGTCAAAGCAGAGCAGAAACTATTCTTTGATCAGAGAATGGAGAAGGGAGATTTCACTCTTTAAAGAAACTTCCTCAAAGCAGCAGGCCAGGAGGGATTTCTAGTTTCTTTAGTGTGTGTGTGTGTGTGTGTGTGTGTGTGTGTGTGTGTGGTACTGTTGTTGACTAACATGGTTTGTTGCTTTAGGAGAAATGGAAATTAAAAGTAAAGCACAAATTTAAAGAACAAAAGCTTTAATCAGCAGTTTAGAGGGAATACAGGAAAAGACTCTAGCTTAAGAAGCTGGAGGGGGCACACTGTGATTCATGGGTTCAAACTGGCCCACCTGGAAAGTCAGGCCCCTTTCCAGGATTAGCTGGTAGGCTGGGGTCTGGTGGATCATTTTCTCTTCCCTGATGTCATAGTTCTGGAATCTTTAGGCCTGAGGGATGGTTTGGCTCCCAGGAAAGCACTGTCTGTCTATAATAGCCTCACCCATGGTGCGCTCCTTCTTTCTTGGAAACCAGGTGATCACAGGTTTAAGGCAATGGCCGGAAACTTCAGGGTAGAGCTGAATGTCTCCATAAACCTCTTACCTTGGCGTTCTCAATTTTGAAAGTAGATGAGATCATGTAAATTGAGGGCTAATCAACCCTTTCTGATCAGCTCCTAGACAGAGTATATAAACAACTGGCAGACATGATGGAGAGATGAAAAGAAATTAGCCGCAAGACTTGGAGCGAAAAAGGATACAAAATGAAGGTCAAGCTTTATTTTGCTTTTTGTTATCTATTGGGAATCTGCAAGCCCAAATGAAGCGTCATAGTTCATAGCAAAGAATGTCTCCCTGACTCTCTTCCAGGAGAAAACACAAATCATGCTTTTACTGAGTAGCAGACAAGGTCCCAGGATTCTGTCTGTTCCCCATCCCTCTGGTGGTCTCCTGACTGTGTCATTATTGGTGATTAAACCTAGACTCCTCACGCTAAATTACAGCCTTAGCTCCTTTTTATTTTTTATTTTCAGAGAGCCTCTCCAAGTCAGTAAATTGCCCAGGTTGGGCTGGCACTTGTGATCAGCTGAGTCTCTCGGCGTACTAAGGATACAAGCATGTGCCACCATGTCCTATTAAAAGGGACTTCTTTTATAGCACACAGCAGACTTCACGGGTCAAGGCAAAGGGGAAGAAAAAGGAAGCATGCACAGGTGCTCTTCTTTTGCATTCACTTGTGAAGCTCAAGATTAGGGAACAGCAAAAGTCTGGGAAGTGTGTGTGATCTGTTAATTGCAAAGTCCCAGGATACAAGCACAGAACAGCTCCCAAAGGCCTGCATGTGGAACCAATCAGTGCTCAGTTCTTCTCAAGAGAACTGGAGTGAGTCTTCAGCTGGATGGCCTAAAGCTGACATCAGCCTTAGGAGTGGGAGATATAAAAGTTCAGTCTCCATTGAGGTCTCTGCTATTGTGTTTGCTCTTACACAGTAGTCTGGTCTCATGGTGTAGAGCATACTTTTTCCTACTTTTGGTTGCTCCAAATTTGCTCTGCAGAGTCTGTTTCTTTTCCTACCTTTAATATAAAACCTTGCTAAGTTTTGCACTGGAGCAATTCTTTGCTCAGGACAGAAAGAACCTGGAAACCAACTCTGGAAGAAGACTACCCCACTGCCAACTTGGATATTTCTGATGTGTGCTGGCTTTGCAGTTTGATCTACCTTCGTTCTGAGGAGTAAGCACAGCTTCAAGAACAGGTGAGGCATGTATAAAAATGCTGGGGACATCTCAGGGGCTGTTTAACACTTCTTTTGAATGTGAGCTGTAAAAATTATGTTAAGTGTTATGTTTTAACAATTGAGTAATTTGCATTTATAAACACTACGAACCATTTCTGAAATATATTGGTATAGATATAAATATCTTTCTCTCCCATCCCGTGATATCAGATATCCATGATATCCATGTCTCTTGTTCTTTAGTTTATGCTGAGACCAAGACTATACTGTATCTTCCTTTCTTTAGCATGTTAAGGAAGATGTGTTGACAAAGAGTAGAGCCCAGTAATTGCTAGTTTCATGGATGAATATAATTTTGCCCCTTCTTAACTAATTTTATGTTGCCATTTATCATCATTCTTTAATGTTATTTCTTCAATTGACTTTTAGCTTAGAGAGGTATTTCTTTATGAAAATTATAACATTAATTTTCCTTATTGTATTTTTAGGTACATTGTTTAACCTCATTTGAAATTACTTTTGTTGTAGGACTAAAGTGAAGTTATTATTTCTTTTTCATAACTGACAGTATGAAAAGATGAAGTTAGACTTCCAAAAACATTTTTTCTGACATTTCCAGTCACATCTAATCTCAGTAAAACAAAGATTTAAAAATGACATATAAGCATAAATGCTAAAACTGTAGTTTTTTAAAAAATGTATTAATTTATTTCCAAGGGGTGGGGAAACAGAACATCCAAAGCAAAGATGAATACAGTAGTTTCAGGGCATCCCAAACAGGGCACTCTTCCGAAAATGACAAGGATTTAACGTACACAGAGATGACCGACAGACATGTAAACATCTGCTCCAGAAAAATTTCTCATCCAGCATGAGAAAGATCCAGTGTAAAACATATCTTCTTCCCAGGCACCACTATTCAAATAATTAGTTGAAACAACTGTTCAGACTTCACCCCTGGCCTGCAGCACATTCTCTTACCCTTCAACCCTTTCCTGCCCCATGTAATTTCACTTTTTTCAGAAGCAGGAAAAAAAAGCTTTACATCAAAGTCATTCCCTTTAAATATGATTAATATTCAACAGGTACAATTATAGAAAAAATAAAATTGTGTTAATTAAATGTATCATCAGTTTTACTATGTGCGTTACCTTAGAATAAATAAATAAGGACTCAGGGTTAGAGGAGCACTACAGTAGACTTCACATTTTTCTGAGGTGACAGGACTTTTTCTCAATATTAACCCTGAGCCCATTCTTAAAAATCTACCTTTTCTGGTGTATTAAATATGGCTTTATTTCACCTTCTCTCACACTCCACCTCAGGAAATGAACTGAGAAGACCAGTAAGAGAATTCCAATTCTCAGGCAGAGAGTTAGTTCCCTGATGCAGCCTCAGAGGCTCCATCTGTGGAATGGGGGGATCAGGAGAACCCCGGGAGACTGACAAGAGGTTTGAATGAAAGGAGGAAGAGGAAGCCAGTGGAACAGCTAGAATGCAGCAGGCTGGAGGGAGCTTCTGTCCCATTTCTCCCACTTCCTTCTAACCACCTGATTTAGCTCTCAATAGGAAATAACCCATCTCTGTCTGATATCACAGTATATGATTACACTTAGGAATGTGTTTGACACAAACACTTCGTAAGATTCTCCACAACAGGTTATCCAGTGTTAACATGATTTCCAAGAGTTGTGCTATTAATGTGTGTGTGTATCCATGTCCGTCCGTGTCCCTGGGGAGCAAACTTAGGGCATCCTCCTGTTTTGGCCTCCCAACTAGCTAGGATTACAGGCATGTGTCCCCTCACCCAGCTTTATTTCCAAGAGCTTGTGAGTGAAAGCTTCTATCTTATTTTTCTTCTTGTCTTGGCATGTATCTAGAGGATCCCAGGCCCGCACATATTTACTGGACATGGGCAGAATGAATGAATGGGGGACAAGTGACATTGTGGCACCCTCCCATAATTGGAAGCTCTTAGGAAGGGCGGCATCCTCAGCACCAGGCACCGAGAAGCTGCTCAAGGAACCCTGAGCTGCAGTAAAGGCCTGCAGGTGGAATCTGGTCTCTGTTTTGCTAGCAGAATAACATTGGGGGAGGGGAGGAGTCAGAGAAGAGGTGGTTTGCTCCCAGGTGTCCCTGACTCCAGGCTGGCTGTGTGTGGCGCCGGCTGACAGGACACCTTCATCCTTGTGGGGATTTCTCAGCTTTTTTGATGGGAAGCGTGGAAGAGAATCAGAGCTCTGTGGCATTTGGCAGAGAACTGTTTTGCATCGCTAGGATCCTTTCCTTGTCGCACCAGACACTTGTTAGTGGTTTCCCTGCACACACAACTTCTGACACAGGCTCGTGCTGCATGAGTGCTGAACTTGGCAACAACATCAGCCCTGTGGGAGGGAAATCGGCCTCTGCTGTGGGTGCCTAAGCCACAGTGGAGGCTGCTGCTGTATCCTCAAAGACTACTCGTGCAGAGGAACTCAGTTCTTATTTTCCCACACAGTGTCAGCTACCATTCTCTCTTCTCTCAGGAATCTTTCTGTGAGAGAATCTTGTGCAAGGATCTGGCAACATTTCATTTGTTACCGATCAGCACAACAGCCTAACACAGAGGTGGGCATCAGAAACTGGCCAAAGCGCCAGGATCACGCTATGCAGCTATCCTGTTAGTTTAGCATCCTTCATAGTGTCCAGTGAGTATTTTGGGTCTAATTATGTCGCTAGGTCCTGGAGCCATCACACCATCACTGTGGTCTTGAAAACCTTAGCGTTGCCAGGGTGAAAGTCTCCGGCCAAGACAGGCTCCTCCTGCCAACTGGGGTCTCCCCAGATGAAAAGCACCAGCTGGGCTGGATGGCAGTTGCGCTCTGATCTCAGGTCTCTCCCGGAGCCTCAGCCCCAGGCACTCCGCAGTGAGCGGGTAAGTATTGAGCTCAAACTTGTTAGCAAACAGGCTGGGGGAATTGATCAGCCACTTTGTCTCCATTTCCATAGATACAGATGGTGTGTACATAGTGGCCATGGCAGTCTCCGTGTTTATCTTCCATGTCAATCCACTTTACAGCTCTAAGATTTTCAGTCCAGATGCATTGGGCATAGAGCCAGGGACACCAGGAATCCTGTTGAGTGTCACCAAGAAATGTTTGTCAGGAGAGTAGGTGTCCTTGGACCAGGACAGTAAGTTCAGTGCTTGCTAGTCTTGCAGTACAAAGTTAGCAAATTCCCTGGTGAGGGCCACGTAGGCAGTGCCAAAGTAGATGGTCATATCGTGAGGAAGAGGGGGTTTTAACTGTGCTGTTTTCTGCACTTAGGAACTTTTGCTTTCTAATAATTTTTGATGGATGTACTTAGTCCACCTGATGGCATGGTCTAGGGGTAGCACCCCGGGGGTCAAATTCTTCCCTATAAACATTTTCAGGTGCTGAACGATCTCCCTGTTGGTCTTCAGAGTGAAATCTTGCCCGCAGGCGTTAATTATGTACTTCCAGGAGTCATCGGAGGCCACCAGGTCTTTCATGCAGTTCAGGTGGGCCTGGAACCTGGAAATTCCCCTGTAGACTAGGGGTTCCATCTTGGAAGCCAGAAAGGCTAAAACTGTAGTTTAATCTTTAATCATACAAGTTATTGTTTCTTTTTTCCCACAGTTAGTAGCACTTTTATTTACTTTGGAGGTATTACCTTTAACTATTAAATATTATCTTTAAATATTAAAATTCTTTCCTAATTTCTGGTATTATTTTGATTTCCACTTTACAAGTGTTGATCTTTTTTGTATATTTATTGTTCACTTATTTTTTTTCTATACATTTTAAATTGTTATTGTTTCTTACATATGATTTTCTCTGAATGCTTTCTGAGATTTATGGATTGTAACTTTCTGTCCACTGACACATCAATAGTATTGGTCTTTAATTCATAGAAAAAATCCTTGAAATTCTATAAAGAATAGAAATAGACTGTTTAAAAGAATGGAGTATGACTCTGTTGGGGGAATCTTTAATTCAACAAAAAGAATTTCGAGCTGATATATCAGGTGGCTTTGTTTTGAGGACCTGAGTTTAAGAAATGGCTTAAGGTAATGTGACTGTGAAATTTATCATCCAAAGAGTTGAGTTGTTGAGAGTGAAAGGCGCTATCATTTTAAATCTGGGTAGTTTCTACTGAGGAAACAGAAATATTTGGTTACCTTTGCTTTAGAGGATTACCTTGACCTTGCAAGCTTCGAGAGTCAGAGATCAATTTTGAAGGCAGTCATTTAAGGATAAATCTTAACAGATGAGTAATATGAGCCATAAAGTTTGGAAGTTGAAAAAGTATAGAGAGGAAAAAAGAATCCAAGAAACTATCATTGCTTATTCTTGATAATGGCACAATGTTCATCCTGTAGTAAGTACTTAAACGGTGCTTAAAATATGAATGAATATCACTGTATGCTCATTTTATTTCTGGGTATATAGTCAAAAAATGAAAACAAGGACTCACACTGATATTCATGTGGTTGTGTTCATGGTATCTCTGTTAACATCAAACAAGAAATAGAATAAGGCCATGTATTAAGGACTGAAAATTTGATTCCCTTAAAGTTTATATGTTGAAACTCTGAGTTTCTATGAAGCTGTATTTACAGCTGGGACTTCTAAAGTAATAAAGAGTAAAGGAGTTATAAAGGGTGAAAAGGCTCTGGGACTCTGGTCTTATGAGATGTCAGAAAGCTTGAATTCTTTCTCTTTCTGCATATGAATCCCAAAGAAAGCATCTTTAGAGCATAATACAAGGCAGTTGTCCACAAGCCAGAAAGAGTCTTAGTAACCACATTGAACAGAATCATGATCTTGGTCTTCTACTCATTAGAATAGTAAGAAAATAAATTTTGCATTGTTAAGCTACCCAGTCTATATTTTGCTATGATAGCCCAAGCTAACTAGTACAAATTGGATACTTCTAAAGTGGGATGTCATTAAAATGACTATCTAAAAATGTGGAAATAGATTTGCATTAGGTAATAGGTTGGAAGAATTTTGAGGTGCAAGCTAATTATCATGAAGGTACCATTGGTAGAAATATAAGTATTAAAGGCAATTTGGCAAAGGTTCAAGAAGAAAAGAGGAAAGCTATGGAGAAAGTTTCTTTCATTTTGAAGAATATATCTACAGTTATGAATAGAATTTTGGCAGAAAAAAGACTTTAATGAACATTTTGATAAAATAGTATTGGAATAGTGTAAAAAAGATTTCCATGTTATAAAGTAACAGAATTTGGCTGATTTGTTCTGGAAGGTAGAACTTACATGTGTTGAAATGGATGTATAGCTGAGGAGTTTTTTGAAGCAATGTGCTAAAGGAGTTACTTGGTTTCTTCTTATAGCTGATAGTAAAATTGAGAAGAGAGAGTCAAATTGAGTTATTATGCAAAAAGAAATCAGAATCTGATCTGGAAGATTTTAAGCTTATTCACATTACCAAAATAGATTGTTCTGAATAAAACACTCAAGCAGTATGGCTGAATAACTATTTGATATAAGATCACAACTATGACTCATTTTTGTAATTATCCATCTCTACAGAAGCTAGAAATAGAGATGGGGTTATACCAGCAGATAAACTTCCAGTTTGAAAGAAAGTATACGGAAAAGCAGGATAGATGAAGGAAAGCTGGTGTGTTCCTTGCTTCAATGGGTTGGGATAACAGCCATTTGCCTGCGCAGATGCTTTATTCTCCGTTCACAAAATGGAAGAGTTAGCCATCAGAGTTGCAGATTTCATCACAGGTCCCAGGGGCAAGGCTGTTTTCTCCTGTTTCACACAGCAGGTTTCCCTACACAGTTGAAGCTAGCCAGATAGTTGTGGGAGTAGTTCAGCTTCTATGACCCAAAAGAGTGGAACCAGCTCAAAACTGAAAGTAATGCTGCTACTATAGAGGGAATGGAGAATAGAATATCAGACAAAAGAGGATTCGTCTTGAACCTTAAAACTAATGGATTTTACCTTCCTAGGTTTTTTATTTCCTTGGGATTTTTCTCTTTTGGAATGGGAATGTCAAGCCTACTTGTGTTCTACTCACTGTCTTTTGGGATTACATAAATTATCTCATTTTACTGGTTCATAGCTAGAGAATTTTACCACAGAATGACATGTACTGTAAATCTTACCAGTATCTCATTAATATTGATATGAAATTTTAGATTTCAAACTTTATTTTAATTTGTTTTTATTTTTAATCTGGCAAAGTTTTATTTCAATTCCAGTTTTTAATGCACCTTGGCTTTTTAGATTGTTGGCTAACAGAACTTTTGTCAATGGGAGTTTTTCTTTATTTTCATTAGTATATGTTTGCTCTTCATGTTAATTGCATACATTATGGGGAGCTGGTACATGTATGTAACACATCTTAATTCTTTTTATGTCCCCTCCCTTTTCCCTTCTCATTCCTCCCTCATCTCTTGGTCTTCTTCCCATTTGTAAAAGATCTATCTCCCTGTTTCCTGTTATCTGTTAGCTTTTATTTTCGTCCTTAATTTATTTATACTTTTAATTTCTCATATAAGAGACATAATAATAGTATTTAAGCATAAACAACAACATAATATTTAAGCTCTGTGTCTGATACATTTCATTTAACATTAAGATCTCAATCGCAGCATGTCCACTGGGTTAAATTTGGGGCATTGAAATGGAATGAATATATTTTTTAAGAGAGAAGGATAAGAATTGGGGAGAGGACAGTGGTAGAATTCTATGGACTTGTGACCCCATGCGTTAGTCAGCTTGACCTTTCCATAATGAAATATCTGAGGAAATTAACTCAAAAGAGAAAAGAGCTTTTTTTACCTTACAGTTCTGGAAGTTGCAGGCCAAGATGAGGTGACTCCATTTTTTGGGTGTGTCCCCAGGGAGGATGCTAATAGCATTGAAGGTGTTATGGTGGTATAAATTACTCATATCCAGAGACAGGAAAACAAGAGCGACTAAGATTCCACACTTCCTTTTAAGAGCATGCTCTCAATGGCCTAAGGACTTCCACTGTTCCCATCTCTAAAGGTTCAGTCACCTCTTAATAGTGGCACCTTGAACACCAACATTTCACTGCATGGACTTTCGGGAGACACCCAATCCATAGCATCTCCATATTCATATATTGAATCCATAACTACCATTATGACTATATTTGAGATAAAACTTTTATGATATAAAATTTTGAGATACAACTTTTATTATCATGAAGGTACAGTTTGATCATATAGCATTTGTCCCTTTTTAAAAAGAGAGAGAGAGAGCATGTCACAGAAAAGTTTATGTGAACATACGGTGAAAATGGTTGACTCCCTGCAGGACAAGAAAGAAAATCTTTTAGTCTTTATTTACACTTTCAGTTTTTCACAGTAGAGAAACTATCCAGTATTTATGCATGTATGTCCTATTTATTTCGTTTAAGACTATTGCCTCAATGTGCATCCATTTAGCTATAAATGTCTCTAGTTTCTCGTTCTTTATGGCTGAGTAGTACTCCATTTTATTTTTAAAAATCCACATTTTCTTTATCCAGTCTCCAGTTGATAGGCAATTGGGTTTCTTCCAAGTTTTAGCTATCATGAATTGTGCTGCAATAAACATGGGTGCACATATATCACTGTGGTGTGATGTGAAATAGAAAGGAAAGGGGCAAAGGGGCAAAGGGGAAGGGGAAGTGGGAGGGGTAGGGGAAAAAAAGGGAATGGAATTAATAAGAGAAAAAGAAAAAGTGGAAACAAAGTCTTTGTATATAGGGAGGGATAGAGGGGTTGAAGGGAGGGCAGGGGAATGGGGAAAAAACGAGAACCAAGATGGATTATGTAAAGGTGCAAATTTCTAATGATGAATGTCATCATATTGTATACCTAAAATGTACCAATAAAATTAATTTTAAAAAAGAAAGAAAATCTTACAATGAAACCTATCTTTCTGGGTTCTGGATCTTAGATTTCCACCTTCCTAAACTGTGAGAAAATAAATTTGTGTCATTTCACCCAAATAATTTGTCATTTTTGTTATGACAACTCGAGTAGACTAAGACATCATTTAACACATAGACATCCATAGAATAACATATCTTTGTTTTTGCTGTTGCTGTTGCTGCAATTTTACTTGCATTTCAAGAACATAGAAGCTTTGCCTAAATCCTATAAATGTTTGTTATTTGTGTTTAGTTACTCATTCTTAGCCCCTTTATGCCACTTTAATAATTCTGCCCGAAGTACAGTGATGTCTCTGATTTGTGAATTTAGGAAAAATGAGCTAAGGATGCTCAGACCAGCTTTTCTGTTTTTCTATTTGGAAGCAAACTGCTTGCAGAAGTTTTAGAACACTAGTTCTGCATTCGCTTTTGTTATCAGTCGTGTTTGGACAGGTACCTGTGCTCCACGAAGTAGGAAGGCTTGACCAAGACTATTGATGTTTAAATAGGGGTTGACTGGTTGTTTATGGGATTCACTGAGCAGGACATTGACTTTTATATTCTCTTTTTGTCTCTGGCATAGACTTTTTCAATCCTAATGGTCAATCAAAGGTGATTAAACTGCCCTTCAATACCTGAAATAAAAAGCAGAGAGCTGAATATATTGTTATTAAAGCGTGAGAGATGTTGACCAGGCATAACCCTGAGCCGAGAGCAGACTGCTGATTTTACAGGTATTTGTGGCAGTATAGCATTTCAGGATCAGTGAATTTAGAAAGACTTAAAAGCTTGATGCCATTTTTAGGATGGATTACTGAGGTGTGGATGGATTTTTAGGATGGATTACTCAGATGTGGATTGGTTTTCAGAGAGATCAATTTGAAGTGAGTCTGTTTCTGATTGGTTCACTTTTCAGAAGGTAGTATCTAACTCTGAATGATGGTAAAACTTAGCTCACTGAAGTTCATTTCCCTTGAAATATTGAAAGAGTATATAAGTGTTCTGATGAAACCATTCCGATGATTATTTGTGACCATGGGAACATTTGTGAGAATATTTTTTTGAAAATAATTAATCAGGTTATATTTTGATCTTCCTTGTATTTTTATTTTTTCTTTTGTGTTTTAATTTGTTCAACACATAGTCCAGAAAAAAGGTATTGTTCATTGGCTTCCCACAGAGCAATAAAAAGCACCATTAATGCCTTGGAAATGATTTCCAAGTACAATAATGATGAAAGCCAAAGAAAACCTTAGTATTGTGATTGCTTGCGAAAAGAAGAGAGAATTTTTGCAACACCAAGTATCTTTTGAAATCAAACTTTTACAGGGAAATTAATCACTGTTTTTTCCAGCTCTGTGTAATTTTGCAGTGCTTTTTCTTAGATTCTTGATTATGCTTTATATTTTTTCTTTGTACTCCATCAGTCTGAACAAAGTTAATTGAGTCAATAGCTTTATAAGAGTTTTGTAATGGTTTTCTGTTTATATTCCTTTTATTTGGATTGTGGCAAAGTCATTTTCCTTATGCAGAGAATATGTAGATATTTATTAACAGTAGCAAATATCAGAACAAAACCTTGCAATTTCTTCTTGCCTGTAAACTTCACTTTTTCTTTTGTTTACATGCCTCATTTTTTTAAACTCAGGATTTTTCTTTCATTTTTTTTCTTTCACAAGCAAAATAGCTTCTTTATTATAAGACATTTGAAAGCATAAGTTCACAGTGACTCTTCATGCCTCATCTTTCATGGTGTGTTTCCTTTTCATACTCATTCTCAATGTTTGTACTCTTAATGTTCAATATAAGACCCGTGGTTCCTTTTTTTATTATTATTATTTAGGAATTTTTCCCACCTGGAAATTTCCCCAACACTTTCTCAAGATTATTCATTTGCCTTGAATTTTCAATCTCTCACATTTCAAAAATCAGCTCAAAATCTGTGACTACCTTTGCATCTTTCTTCATTGTGTCCATGGAATATGTCATGCCAATATCTTCTTTAAAGTGTTGCTTTAATGATTATTTAGATAACTATATGGTATTTAGAACACCACATAGTCCAGAACAAGTGCTTGGCATGTTAAGATTCTTATTTTAAAATGCCCCCACAGCAGGCTTTACATAACTGATTATAATTTATGTATTTTAGTGCTTGCTAAAACTTGTTGTCTCTGGATGTCAGAAAATATGTTTTATTTTTGTTCATCTGCATCACATACAACTATTGATATGTAGGTTCAGGATAAGTTTATGGGCATAATGAATGTTAAAAAAATCTAAATGTTGTCATTTTCCTGTCACTGTAAGGAAATACTTAAGATTGATATATAAAGGAAAACTATTTATTTTTGGTGATAGTTTGGAGGTTCCAGTTTATGACTGACTGGGCCCATTTCTTTGGACATGTACAAAGCAGTATATCATGGCAGGAGTGTATGATAGAGAACCAATAACAAGAAGAAGGAAAAAGCAGCATCAAACACATTACTGGGAGGGCACATCCCCAGTGACCTAAGCATCTCTCACAAGCTCAGTCTCCTAATGGTACACAATATCTTCCTGTGGGACCATGCTGGAGACCAAACCTTTTACAGCATAGACCTTCAGTACTATATTTCTTTAACATAAGCCTTTGGAGGACATTCAGCATCCAAACTATAGCACCATTTTATTGTAATTCAAATACATTTAATATAATAAATATTTAAATATTCTGTTCATGAAATGGCCATAGATCTTGAACCAGGGATTTAAAATGAACAACTTATGTATAGGTATCAATGTTTAGAAGATTAAAATTACATAGGATTCTAAAATAGGAATATAATCATTAAAAATCACTAAAATTACATATCGTTAAAATGTACAATCATTATAAATATAAATTTGCTTTATATAAATATAAATTTGCATTTATAAAAATATAAATGGATATATAATTTAAGAAAATCATGAGAAAATTGACATTTCACTAGGAAACTAGACTTTTCATAACTATTGTATTGGTGAGAGAGTTTGATGGGAACTAGGAAGCAGACAGCTCTAGACCAAAAGAAAAATGGAAGCTAGTGTTTAGTCACATTAAATTATACACCATGTCACAAAAATACCAAAAAACTCTCCTAACATAACATTAAAATATCCACAGATGACAAACTCCAAATAAAAAAATCATCATAATAGCCAGTATAACAGGTGGAGAGGTACTATTTTGAATAGTATAATATTAGAATTTCTAAGCTAACATTAACAAAGAGTAATGTCCCTGGGATCATTTGAATTGTCGGAAGGTCAGCATGCTTGAGTTTAATAGGAGCTGAGTAATAGCTGTTCCATCCTGGTAGCCAAAAGCAGAGTTTCCCATAGGCAGCTAACATCATTTCCCTTTTTCTTGTTGACATTAAGCCAGAATTTTACTGCCAAGGATTTCATCATATTTGCATGGTTATATCCTTTTACATCACGATGCTTTGTTCATTTACTTGTATTTTTAATTCTTGGAGAGGATTGAGATTATGACCTGGTATAGTGTAATCAATGAAAATGAATTGCCAAAGTCCATTGCAGATTGAAATCCTGTGTTTACCTCTTACGAGACTTCAAAAAATTAGCAATTCCACACTTCTTTTAACATGATGTCAGTTTTAAATATATGTACAATTATTTGCATTAATTTTGGAGGAATAATATATTTTAA
This sequence comes from Heterocephalus glaber, assembly GCF_000247695.1. The sequence continues at coordinate 6,225,094 of NW_004624837.1, read as the reverse complement.
CTTAATTTTGGAATTAAAATACGATATTTTATATGTCCTTGTGAACTTTATTATTTTAAGAATTATTTCAAATAAAAATTTAATTCTGGACATTCATAATTTCTCATTGACATTTTATTAACAATCATATTGACTATAAGCAATGGTAATATAAACTCATTTTCAAAGCTGGTGCATATTACAGCTCAATAGGAACAAAAGAGTAACCAAAACAGAATAAAAATAATTAAATTTAAAGCCAAAACTAATTTTTCCTTTAATGTAAATTCTAAAGCAACTGATAAACAATGTATGTACTTACAATTAATAATTATAAGTACTATAAGTATATAGACATATATAGTACCATTTCTTCTCTAAACAAAATAATTTGAGATGAATAATTATAACCTATTTTTGAGGTTTATAATTTTTAATAGTTTTTCTCCATTGTCTAATTCAATAGAACAAATATGTCTTATTTCCCTTTTATTAAGTAGGGACTGTTTATATTCAAAAGTGTAAAAAATTTTGTCCAACAAAAGAATATTATACAGTTGTTCAGTATTAAGAAAATATTTGCCTCTTAAATTATAGTTCCATATTTTTAATTTATAATTACACAAATATTGCCTGAAAACAGTTTCCATCCATGGTGCCTTTTTTTACCAAAAGCAAAATCCACATATTTATATCCACATATGTAGTATCCACATATGTAGTAATGGAAATGATTTTATCATAATTAAAATTATATCCCTTTCCATTATTCTGAAAATTGATTTATGATGTGTGACCAAAATGGGGTCACATTGTATTAGTTAAAATTTGTCTAATATCCTTCTAAGAATCGTTTTTTTCTTTAAACTTAATGTATATTTATATTTTATTTATATTATTGATCTATGCTATTAATTTTTAATTGAAAGAAATAATCTAACATCCTTCATTTTTTCTTCCACATATATCTATTTTCTCCCAGGGTGTCTCTTGGCCCTCTTTTGTGGTATCTTAGTAGTATTTGTATATGTGTGAAATCTGTATTATCAAATAAATAACATGACTACCAAACAAGCTCTCCAGAATCTTCTGAGGGATAATTTAGAAAGCAATAACGAAGACTACAATTCCAACAACACCGATAGAAAGAATCCACCAGGCAGGGCAAGCAATTAAACAGAGGGGAAAATCAGGAAGCCAACAATAGGAAAATAGTACGGCAAGGATTCATTTTTAATTCTACACAATTGTTATGCTTTCTTGGTTACTTAAGTTTAAGTCTAACCCTTCTACAGATTTTTTGTTTTTACACGTTTTATAGCTGATATGCAAATTCTAAAGCAAAATTTTCTTTATAACAATGAAAAAATTGGATCATTTTTATGTAGCCCTTTTTTCCAAGTTTCTGAAGATAGTTTATATCATATTGCAAAATCCATCTCAATTATCACATATTCAATAATAATTTCCATGATCTTTCTTCATATTCTTATTATTAGTGAAAGTCACACATACGTGCTTAATTTCAATAATATGGTGTAGCAGTCACTTTTCCATTACTGGGTTAACCAGATAAACCCAATTTTAAGGAAGCTAGGGAGTTTGTTTGTTTGTTTGTTTGTTTAAAAGAGTTTTCAGTTCATGGTTGGATGGTTCAAAGGCAGAAACATATATAAAGGAAAGCTGCTCAACCTATGGCAGCTAGGAAACAGAGACAGAGGGAAGAGCTGGAGCTAGAGATATACCTTCCAGCAGCATGCCCAGTGACCCATCTCCTCTGACCAGGACCCACTTGCTGAGAGCACATTTAGCTTTTAATCCACTCATGAGTATAGCTTTCCCATGATCCAATTGCTTTTGGAACACATGACATTTTCAGGGCAAATTTGTAATTCTAAATCATTACAGGTAGTGAATAGCAAACTGTCATACGTGTGGAAGTTGGAGACATAGAAACTTTGGCAAAAGACACTAATACAAAGTTCATATAATTGAAAGGGTAATGAAGCAGGTAACGGTTTATTATGGACTGTCAAATAACTTGGCAAGCCCACTCACTTGGCTTAACTTTTCACTGCTTCCAACTAAGTCTAAATGCATATCATCTCTTTGTAGTCTAGCACAGTAGCCTCTAAACCAGATTTGACAATCTGGTTTATAGCAATTCTCTATTTATGCTCTAGAGTATAGTCACAGTGTACTTTTCAGAATACCAGTATGACTACATGTTTATGACCTAAAACTCTGAAGTGATTCACCAATATTTTAGAACTGAGAATAATGCCCTGTAGCATGGGCTGTTACCTGATTACCTATGAATTTTCATATTGTATAACTCACATATCTTTTCCCTGGTCATTGTAGCTATTTTCTTTTAAAAACATTTCATACATTTTCGTAAAACAGCTTATGTGTGAGTTATATTCTCAAGCATCTCCTTCCTATTAGCTCCTCTCATTCTTCAAATTTCATGTCAAACCTTGTTTTCTCACATGAATGTACTCCCAGGCTGGCTTAGATTCTATTGTGTGTCTACATGAGTAGTTTTGTCATGTGTTTTTCCTTTTATGTCATTTGATTAATACCTCCCTCACACACCATGGGGCTATGTATGTAATGTTCTCTAAGATATAATAGATACTCAATAATCTTTTGGTGCCTGGGTGTGCCAAAAAGAAAATATTTTTAAAAGCTTATGTTCTATTTGCTAGTGAACATCAAATAGTATTAAAAGTAATAATCTAACAAATGATTTTATCATTTTCATATTAAAATCTCAAATATAGCCTTTCTGTTTTAGGCTTAGCATTTAAACCATTACATATCATTGTTATACAATCCATATGATCAACATTGTTTTTAAATTGCTTGATAGCATGATTGCCAGTGGTATATGTGTGTAATTTATTTGATAAAGTACTTATTAACTGATTGATTGCTTTTATATTTTTGGTGTTTCTGAAAGGTATCAGAATTGAAATTACCATCTTTTCTACACAGAGTGATAATATTCTCTTGACCAGTATCGTAGAATGCTCATAAATGGTTTTAGGGATCAAAGTAGCAGCTTCAGTGAGATAGCAAATTACAAAGTCAGAAAGAAGTTTAGGAGTCTTTATCTTTTTGTCATTATAAATCACTTTATGTACAATTCTTTTACTTATATTTCCACCACCTTATTATTAAAGCATGTTGAAGTTTAGATGTTTTTGATGTTAGGAAAACCCTGCAGGAAAAAGAACAATGTTGTGTTAAAAAAATAACAAGTAATTTCTTCAAAAGGTCAGAACATAGTAACACCATTCACTTGTTTTGTATCAAAACAGAGATTGTTTTTATATAAACCAAATTGCGTGAAAAATAAATATAGTGACTACTGGTAAGATTATAGCTGTGTAATTTTTAAATCTGGCCTCAAAATATGCTACCTATTTGAAAAACGTGTCATTTTTATAATGAGCTTACATCAGTACAAAGTGTCAGACGAGTAGCTCCAGGGTGCGAAGATCTGTTTGTCCACCTACTTTGCATCCTATTTTTGATCTTTAAAAGCAAAGTGATGTGCTGTGTATGTGTTATCATTCCTTAGCTCCACTATTTCTGACACCTTTTCTCATACAATTCTCAACAATAAAAGGATGACAGGAAAAAAAGCTTCCTTTCATCATCAAAAGTATCAGTACCACTACAAATACTATGGGAAAAAATGGACTTCTTACAGAGTGCTCTTGTTTCCCACATATTTACATTTTCTTCTGTTTTGTTTAGAGGTAACAGATGGTTGGGTGGTGATTTGTGATGCTAATTAGGCTACTGTGTTTTCAGCTAACCTTAGGTAGATGCAGTCCTATGAGGGCTGCTTACCACTATACCACTTTAAAATGCTGCAGCTAACCATTAAACACCTTTAGTAATTAACTTTTTATAAACAATGAAGCTATGATTAACACTAGTATATTAAATGTACTGGCATTTTGGAAGAGTGATTTTCAAGTTTCAACAGAGCTCACAAACTAGTAGGCATGAAACAGATGGAAACTAAGAGTAGTTTTACCTAACTCCTTGAATTCCATAGTGTGGAGAGATAGAAGGAATGCCTATGAAAGCAGAAAAAGGCACAGATAAGAGATGGGGAAATTTAGTCTAATCATGTTGGTCAAAGTATTAAATCAGGAAAAAAAAAGTTTACATAATATTCATTAAGCTGTGTAGGAAAGAACCATGATGAGATTTATAAATAGGGCTCCCTGTTCTATAAAAAGGAGTATTTTCATCCAAATCAAGTATACCTCTTCTTCAAATGTTGCAAGAATTATAAATGATATTTGGATCCAGATGTATTAAATAACATCTTAAATTTATTAATTGGTAAATTAACTAACATTGTATAGGAGAAACATACTTAGATTTCAAGAAATTGCTACATGTTAATATTAAATATATTCTCCTGATCCTAAAATAATATTTTTAATCTTCTATAAATTTTTTGAGAATTGTAATTATTTAAAATTTTGTTTGATCTGATATGAGCTAACATTTAGATATACAAAGTTGTTGGAAATGAGTACTAAATGTAAGTGTAATGTTTGACTCACTATTGAATTTTGAGATAGTATATATGATTTCATGCCTGCCAGTACATGTATTTATCTGTCCCGAGGCAGGAGCATAGAGAAGGAGCTAAAAGTGATGGAGTTAAACACCTGGATCTAATTCTGTTTCTACCATTTACTAGGCTTGTGATATTTGACAAGACCCTTAACTCTCTTTAAGTTAAATTTCCCCAAGGTACATAATTCAACAGGGCTTCTGTGAAAAGTAAAAGGATTCTTATTAAATGTTATGCATACAACCTATAACAGGTTACATACTCTACAGTTGATGATGGATATTATCATTGCCTTTGGCAGGCAATGTGAAAGAAAAAATCATGTGTAAGTATAATACATATTCTAGTAGTAAGCACAGATTAACAATTTGTTTCCTTGGAAATTTATAAAAATTGTGCCAATGCCATATAATTACAGTTTCTGTGTTGGATGCTTGTGTTCTCTGAGAACTCAAAAGAATTGAAAAATTTAAATATGCATCATCCATACTTGGGATAATAAGCACTTTCTGTGCACAAAGTCATCTTGGAAATGGCCTGTTTTTTAAAATAGAGTTACACTGGAGATACTGAACTGCATTTCTAATATGCAAATTTCCATGATAAAAAATATTTTAAATCATTTCTTTCATTGATACTAAGTATGTTTTTGCCTTGAGATTTATAAGTCTTATATAGTCTTATATTTCCACTAAGTCCCAAGCTTGTGGAATCTAGTAGAATCAATAAAGAGCTTACCTTTTCATAGATTTGCACTATATTTATTAACATTGCAAAATGGCTCAAAATTAGCATTAATGTTTTGTCTGCAGATATTCAACTAATAGTGTTTGACTTCCAGTGTTCCATCATTTATTTACAAATATAAGTGTTTCATATTTCAAGTTAACAGAGAATATCAAAATTTCAACTAAAAGTTTACATAAATTGTATTTTTCTCAGAAACTTTTATCCCTATTTCAACATGTAAATAATTTGTTTTATAGATTTGATTTCTCTAAATATATATTTGCTTAACTTTAGTATAATTAGAGCTCAGAAAACCTACATGACTACGGAACAAAATGAAAAATAGATTATACTCCCAAAATTTAAAATTAATAAAAGTCATAAGTATAATCCAGATATTTTGCCTTCCACTGAAATACACTTTCAACTACATGTCGCTTCTTCATTGCAAGTGTTCCTGTGTGCACATACTCATAAGAGTGTCTTTGTATGAGTATGCGTGTATCACTGTAATGTGATACCTTTAACTCATGTTAAGTGAAGTAAATAAGATTTATAAGCTTAAATATCACATTCCTTATATGAGAAACTCAAAATATGAGCAAAACAAAATGAAAGATAATAGGAAACAGGGCTATGGATCCTTTGCAAATGGGAAGAGATGGATGGAGGAGAGAGGCAGAAGGAGGAGAGGGAAAGGGGCTGGAAAAGAGTTGGAGTGTGTGACGTACATGTGCCTGTTCTCCACACGAAATGTCATCATTGTCTACTGCAATCATGTACTAACAAAATGAAAACTAAAGAAAGAAATGAAGTCTGGTGGAAGGTCTTTGGGTAACTGAGATTAAGGCAGTTTGGGGAGGACTCTGAGTTAGTTCTTGTGGGAATGAGTTGTTTTCATGATCTTGACTTCTGGGTCACTCCCTGGCTTCTTGTCTGGCGATGAAATATTTTGTGCTCCTGTGTGCTTCTCATGACCATTATGACATCATCCTTCATAAGGATGTCACCAGAGCCAAGCTGATGCTGCCTGGCATCATGCCCTCGAACCACCAGAACTATCCGTTGAATAAACTCCTTTTCTTTACAAAATTAGCCTGCCTTGGGGCATATTGTTATAGTAACAGAACACAGGCTGATACACTGATTCTAAACAGAAAATGGCCACTCCTAACTCATTCCTCAAAAAAATCTATCCTGTCATGTAGAGGTCCTGAGTTCTCTATCCAAGACTGAAATGAAATCAAATCATCATCTGGACAGAAATAATAGTTCAGTCTTTATGTAATGCACCAGCCTTGGGGAGGTACACACTTCTTGTAACAATGTCTATGAGGTTAAATAAATGTCCATATAACCAAAATCCATGGCTCAAGCCTACAGAAGGAAAGTAAGAGAGGTAATTTCCTCAGTAATTCTACTTTGTACCATAGGAAAAAGCTTTATGTGAAAGACTGTATGTTAATGTGTTCAAACTTTTATTCTCTGTCTCTCTGAATTCTACCATAATAAACTCAAAAACTCTTGCAAATGCAGGTAATAATTCTTAGGGAACTTTTATTAAAAACACAAGTGCAAAATAAACTACATTTTTACCCACCATATTGTTATAAGAATAATTATACTTTGTACATATACTTTATATAAATGTATTCTTTAATAGTAAAATATATTTTTACTGAAACATGTTATAACTATGCATTTATACAGGATATATTTTAAATATCATATAACTTGAATAATTACACTTTAAGCATGGACTTTGCGTAATTGTTTTCTCCTGCAAAAGACATCTTTTCCACAAAAATTTGTGTAATACTCTTAAAATTATACATGAGTTTTGACTTGGTTTTGTTTGTTTCTCAGGTAGTAAAGAGAACTTATAGAAATGATTATTACCAGAAATTAGTTTCTGCAAAATGTCGTAATTGTGTTGTGTCTCATGCTATTAGTATCATTCTGATATCTGACTGGGAGTGCCTTAGAAACTGGTCTTCTCAATCCTGATATGTATGCAACTAGTTGATGGTTATGTCTCTTTACATGAAATACAGATGTCAAATGTGATGCTTTTTCAGATATTTTTAGTGTTAGGTAGAGTTCAGAAAATTTAATTCACCAGTTTATGACTGGGTTGTTTTATAATGCCAATAGAGAAAATTGTCTTTTTAAAATCCACTTCCTTAGGCAGAAAAATAAAATACTTCATACAATTTCAGGTTTAAAAATACCTCACATAAATCATATTGAACTTGTTTAGTATCTTGACTGTGATTAGCTACACATATCTACACAGGCGTCAAAACTATGGAAACTAACAGGCCCACAGAGACACAGGTGAGTACAACTAAGGTTGATTAAATCTGAATAAGATCAGAATGCTGTACCGATGTCAATATCTTGGTCATCTCATTACACTATAGTATTGTAAAATGTTACCATTAAGGGAAATGGGGCAACTATGGAAGGAATATTTCTGTATTATAATTTAAAATTGCATGTTAATCTATAGTTCTAATAATATTTCCTACGTCAAATTTTATGTTACTTTTTAATAATCTTGTCCCTATTCAATGCAATTAAAGAAAAAAATTTGACATCACATGCATATTCATTTTGGATCATTTGGAAGTTCATCTCAAGGAAATTTATTAAACTAATTTAGTTTGTTATGAAACTCTAGGCAAATGAATTTCATAAAATATTTATATGCAATGTCTGATTGTTTAAAATAAGGCATGACTGTTTTTTATTATATTTTGAGGAAGGATCAAAATGATCATTTGCTATTGGAAACCAAGGAATTCATTATGTAGCTAATTGTGCTTGATAAGCAAGAGCTCAAAATGAGCAAATGAACAAATGAATTTAAAAATGAGACAAAGAGAAAAACAAGTTATATAGACATTATATAACCAGAGAAGTTATATAGATGGCACATAAACACATACAAAGATGTTCCCCATCATGTATTAGTAAGAAATACAAGTTAAATGAGATATCACTGCACACCTATTAAAAAGGTCAAAATCTGAAACCCTGACACCAGTAGTGGTGAGAATGAACAGCAGTAAGAACTCTCAGGGGCTGGAGTGTCTTAAAGTAGAGCACTATTGAGGCCATCAGTTTGTTTGGTTTTTTCAGGGCTAGAGACCAAACTCAGAAAACGAAACTAAATAGCTCTCATTTACTACAAGTGGGAATAAAAAATGCTACAACTGTATTTTTTGGAATACAGTTTAGTAGATTTTTATAATGTATGATTTCAGCCTTGTATCCTTTGGTATTTACAGAAAAGATTTGAAACCGTATGTCTACACAAAATCCCAAACTCAGATTTTTACTGCAGCTGTATTTATAATTGTCCAAACTTAAAGCTGTCAAAGTGTCCTTTAGCAGGTGAATGGGAAATAAACTAGTACATTCGAAAAAGAAAGGTTATTCAGTGCTTAATATTAACAACAACATAAACAACAAAATTATCAAGTCATGAATAGATACGGAGGGAATTTAAATGCATATTACTGGATGAAAGAAACTAAGCTGAAAAATCTGCATCTTGTATGATTCCAAATATATGGCATCTGACAAAGACATATATGTAGGCAATAAAAGATAAGTAACTGCCAGTGGTTGAAGGTGCAAAAAGAGAGGAATAGGCAGAACACAGATAATTTTAGGAAAATGAATCTACTCTGTATGATACCATAATAATGGTTACATGACATGATAAATTTGCATGGACTCATAGAATATACAATTTCAAAATACAGCCTAATACAAATTATGGATGTTGTGTTACTGCGATACATCAGTGTAGGTTTTTTAATAGGTTCCTCAATGTAGATTTGTCAGCAAATGGCCCATTTTGGCGGGGAATTTGAGAGAGGCTAAGCTTGGATGGAGACATGGATATCTGGTAAATCTTGCCATCATCCTGTAATTTTATTATGAACTTAAAACTGGTCTAAACATTGAACTCTTAATTAAAATCTAGACACTGTCTTTCATGTGTTATAATTTTTTCATTGTGTTCTTTAAGCTTGCTTATTTCTTGACTTCCACACTTTATTTTCAATCTATTCTCCATGGAACAGCTGGACTAGTCCTTTTTTAAAAAACCAAACTAGGGCCAGGGATTTAGCTCAGTGGTTCTGGGACTGCCTCGCAAGCACACAAGGTCCTGAGTTCGATCCCTGGTACCAAAGGGAAAAAAAAAAAAAAGCAATCTAGTCTCCCACTGTCTGCCAAATTCCTCAATACTTCATGAGATTAAAAGCAGATTTACCAGGAAGCATATGAAATTAAAGCTTAAAGTCTGTGACATATACAGACTACTCATAATGCCTTGTGCTCATTTTTGTGTTGCAATTTTCTATTCTTAAAGAGGGAAGAATATGACTAAACTTCAGGCCTCTTAGAGTTTGTATTCAGTGCTGCCTGTCATTTTCTCAGATTACTTCTGTCTTCTTATTTCTCCCTATTGCTAGTGGTACCATCCCAATTCCTCATTCTCTTTCTGCCTAGATAACTTTAATAGCCAAATGATCATGCCTTCTCCTGACAAACGGAAAATGTCCCACGCATTTCTACCTGTAATCCTGGAGTCTTATACCAAAACCATTTCCCAATTTCCTCCTTGAAAATCTGAAGAGACTCTTCCTATCTAAAGGTAATGGTCTGAAGCTCTCTACTTCTCCCTCAATCAAACTACTCCTTTCTCACCTGTGCTCAAATTTTTCTTCAGTTTCAATTTTCAAGCAAATGTTTTAACATTTTCAGGTTTGTCTTTTCTCAGGTGATACAGAAGTATTATACCAATACAACAAATAAAACCTTATTCAAACTCCTGTTCTTATACAGCTACTGCCCTTGCTCTTTTCTGAGCTAATCCTCTTAAAGTGATGATGAACAACTTGTGTTTTTTTGAGTTCTTACCTCTCCCCTTCTCTAAAACTTATTTACAGGATCATAAACTTCATCCTCCTAAATTGAATAGATTTTTTAAAAAATCAATCTCAGTCTGGTTTTGTTGCTTTCCTATGGCCACTTCATTCCTGATACACTGCCGTGGAGTCTGTGCGTTAGCAGAATTCTGGTTTCCACCTTCTGGACTAAGTGTGCCTCTGTGTGACTACTGCATTGTAAAGTACCGAAATGTTCCAATACTATGTTTACTTTTCCCAAATTACTTTTAACAACCCTATTTACCTTCGTAATATTAAATAACATCCATATGTTCATTCATTTATACAGCCATTGCATGTTGAACAGCCACATTGTGAGAGGCATTGTGTCTAGTGAGGGGGATAAAATTAGAGTGAAAGTGACATTCGTTAACCTGTAATCAAATTGCCATGCAAGTATACTGCTAAGTACAATCTGTGATCAGTAATACATGGGAAAAATACACAAAACTCAAGGAAAGTAAAAACTTAGACCTGCTATGGTAAGGTTTTCCTTGGGGCCCTTATATTTCAGCTGCAATTAAATACTGAAACAGGAATTCATTTAACTTATTAATTTATTGAAAGTATTAAAGTATCACAGGTTTGGCCAAGAGAAAAAAATGTTGAGGCAATTACAGGGCTTTTAAATGTTTAGCTACTTTATCATAATTTTTGAATTAACTTGGGATGATGTTTTAATTTGCTTTTGTGAAATGGTGTCTTTAGTGGAATGTGTTAGGAGTATTGGTTTTTTTAAAAATAATTTTATTGGTACGTTAGGTATACAATATAATGAAATTCATCACTGGAAATTTGCACCTTTACATAATCTCTCTTGGTTCTTATTTTATCCCTATTCTCCTGCCCCCCCCTTAACTACTTCACCCCTCCCCCACTTATAAAGACTTTGTTTCCATTTTTTCATTTTCTCATATTCCATTCCCTTCTTTCCTTTGCCCTACTCCTCCTACTTCCCCTTCCCTTTTGTCCCTTTTCTTCCTATTTCACATTATCTATTATACCTTTTATTCCTTATTTACACTTTCAATTTCTCACACTAGAGAAACTATTTGGTATTTATACATGTTTTTCCTATTTATTTCACTTAAGAGTATCACTTCAATGTGCATCCATTTAGCTGTAAATGTCTCTAATTTCTAATTTTTTATGGCTGAGTAGTACTCCATTTTATAAAAAAAAAACACACACATTTTCTTTATCCGGCCTGCAGTTGATGGGCAATTGGGCTACTTCCAAGTTTTAGCTATTACAAATTGTGCTGCTATGAACACCGGTGCACATAAATCGCTGTGGTATGATTCTTTTAATTCTTTGGGGAAGATACCCAGTAGGTGAATAGCTGGGTCAAATGGGACTTCTAGTCCTAGTTCTTTGAGGTATCTCCATACTGATTTCCACAGTGCTTGCACCAGTTGACACTCACATCAGCAGTGGAGCAGGGTCCCTCTTTCCCCACACCCCCATCAGCATTTGCTAATTTCATGATAGGAGCCATTCTTTTGGGGGTAAGTTGGAATCTCAGTGTTGTTTTCATTTGCGTCTCTTGATTGACCAGTGATGGTGACCATTTTTTTTCATATGTTTATTTGCTCTTTCTACTTCTTTGTGTGAGAAATGTTTGTTCATTTCAGATGCCCATTTTTGGACTGAGTCTTTAAATTTGGGAGATCAGATCTTTTTAAGTTCTTTATAGATTTGAGATAGTAGACCTTTGTCTGAGGAAGAGGAGGTGAAGATATTTTCCCACATTGTGGGTTGTCTCTTCACACTGATGGTGGTTTCTCTTGCTGTGCAGAAGCCTTTTAATAAGAAGAGATCCCACTTGTTGATTGTTTGTGCTAGTTCACAGGCAACTGAGGTTTTGTTCATAAAATCTTTTCCTACACCGATGTCTTCAAGGGTTCTACCTAACCTCTGTTCCAACTGGTTCAGAGTTTCTATTTTAATATTTAGATCTTGAATCCATTTTGATTTTAGTTTAGTGCATGGTGAGAGATACAGGTCTAGTTTTAATCTTTGGCAAGTTGAAGCCCAATTTTTCCAACACCATTTATTAAAGAGGCTATCTTTCCTGCAGTGAGGGTGTTTGGCTCCTTTATCGAAGATGAGATGGCTGAGTGTGTCTGGCGTTGTTTCTGCATCTTCTAATCTGTTCCACTGGTCCTCAGGTCTGTTTCTTTGCCAGTACCATGCTGTTTTTATCACAGTAGCTTTGTAGTATAGTTGCAGTTTGGGGATTGTAATACCCCCTGCCATGTCTCTGTTACCTAGAATTGCTTTTGTTATTCTGGGTCACTTCTTGTTCCAAATGAATTTTTGGATTGTTTTCTCAAGGTCCATGGAGTATGCTGCTGGGATCTCAATTGGAATTGCATTAAATCTATATAGCAGTTTTGGAAGTATGGCCATTTTCACTATATTAATCCTTCCTACCCAGGAGCAGGGGATGTCTGTCCATTTTCTGATATCATCTTCAATCTCTCTTTTCAGAGTGCCATAGTTTTCAGAGAAGAGGTGCTTGATTTCTTTTGTTAGATTGATTCTTAGGTATTTCAGTTTTTTGAATGCTATTGTGAAAGAGATTGTTTGCCCTATTTCTGTCTCAGTGAGTCTATTGTTCATGTAGAGGAAACCTATTGATTTTCGTGTGTTGACCTTGTATCCAGCTATTTTACTGAGTTTGGTTATTAAGTCTAGAAAACTTTTGGTGGAGTTCTTGGGGTCTTCTATATAGAGTATCATGTCATCTGCAAATAATGACAATTTGACTTCTTCATTTCCTATCTTTATTCCTTTTATTTTTCTCGTCTAATTGCTGTGGCTAATGTTTCCAGAACTATATTGAACAAGAGTGGTGATAGTGGACATCCTTGTCTTGTTCCTGATTTTAGTGTGAAGGATTTCAGTTTTGGACCGTTTAGTATGATATTGGCAGTTGGTTTTTCATAGATGGCTTCTATCAGTTTGAGGTAGAGACCATCTATTCCAATATTTTGTAGGGTTTTTATCATAAATGCATGTTGGATTTTGTCAAATGCTTTTTCTGCATCTATGGAGATAATCATATGGTTTTTGTCCTTGGCTCTATTGATATAGTGTGTTACATTGATTGATTTGCATATGTTGATCCATCCCTGCATCCCTGGGATGAATCCCACTTCATCAGGGTGTATGATCATCTTGATGATCTTCTGCATTCTATTTGCCATTATCTTATTAAGGATTTTTGCTTCTATGTTCATTAGTGAGATTGGCCTATAGTTCTCTTTTTTGGTTGGGTCTTCCTCTGCTTTGGGAATCAAGGTGATGCTTGCCTCCAGGAATGAATTTGGGAGTATTGCTTCCCTTTCAATTTCATTGAGTTTAAACAGTAATGGCAGTAGTTCCTCTGAAATGTCTGGTAGAATTCATCAGTGAAAACATCAGGACCTGGGCTTTTCTTAGTTGGCAAGTGCATAATTACATCTTCAATTTCATTGATTGATATTGGGTTGTTTAGAATTTTTAGGTCTTCTTTGTTCAACTTTGGTTATTCATACATGTCTAGAAATCTATTTCTTCTGTGTTTTCCACCTTATTGGTGTATAGGTTCTCGAAGTAGGTATTGATGATCCTCTGCATTTCTGCTGTGTCTGTTGTAATTTCATCCTTTCATTCCAAGTTGCATGGATTTGGGCCTTTTCTTTCCTTTTTCTGATAAGGTTGGATAAGTGTTTGTCAATTTTGTTTATTCTTTCAAAGAACCAACTCTTTGCTTCATTGATTTTTTTTGTATCATTCTCTTAGGCTCCATTGCCTTGACTTCTGCTTTGATCTTTATAAATTCCTCCTTTGTATGAGCTTTGGGTTTGTCCTGCTCTTGGGTGGCTCTGCTCCTTGGTGCTGGGGTGGTGCTATGGAGGCTTGGAAGGCTCATCTCCTCCTGAGTGCTGGGGGTGGTAGTATGGTGGCCCAGAAGGCCCCTGTTAGGTATATTGATTCAAATTTTTAGCCAGACCATTGCCAAGAAATGTTTGTGTTGTCCAAGTTAAACCAGCCATATGTTTTCTCTTCAAAATGTGAATTTTGAACAAAATTTAACAAACAGAGAAACAAAATTTAAGCTCATTCATTACTGTATAGTTATTGATATAAAATTGTTGGATTAATCCTCTTCTCTAAAACCCAGAGAAATCTTATGTTTCCTATGCCTGTTTGTCAGTTTTTCCTGTCAGTTTTTCCTGTCAGTTCTGTAAGTTCTTCTACATAATTTTTATCATTTCCCTTTCAATGCCATTCAGTTAGGATTATTCATATTGAAAAACCTTGGGCCATGGAGTTTTTGAATTTAAAAAAAGGGTCTTTTGTGGGTGAAAATAAAGAAGATAGGAGTGAAACAAGATAAAATTAGGTCACCAGAAGGGATATTTCATACCAATTTTCAGTCTAGTTTAAGGATTATGGCGTCTTTCTAAGATCACAGGAGAACAATTATTGTAAAATGTTTAAACACGAGTTACATGATCACAATCATATTTTTAAAATTGATCTGGATTCTGTTAGATAAATTCAATGGAGGCAGAAGTAAATGTAGGCCCATTTATGAAGAAATTACATTCAGAAAATGAGCACTGAGTTAGAGAAAGCAGGTGGAAAACCAAAAGGTTTTAGATGGCAAAACTGACAGGTTGGTCTCTAATGCCAACACAAGAGAGAGGTGCTTCTCTAGGATGACCTTTGCATTTCTTGAAACCCCTAAATGTCAAAAATGGCTTTCAGGAAATAGTTGCTTAAGTTTCTGGTTTATAAAACTGGCTGTTTGGAAATGACATTTAGTAATGAAATAAGAAAAAATGGATGATAATTAGATTTATATAAGGGCATATTTTGGGTTAGGCATTGTACTTGCTGAATTATTAATGCTTCTGTAACATCCATAAAAGATCTCCTGTAGGCCTTAACTATTCATGTCTGAGGCCTGGGAAATAGCTTTGCAACTTACAACTAGCATAATAGTTTTTCCTATTGCAGTTGAAGCTTCCAAGGAGCCTCAAACTCCATGATGAGGAAGAAAAACAAATGAGTTTTGTCTGTGCTCTCCTCAAAGAAAACATCCTTTTTCTCTTCCTTTATTTCTCAATGAAGTTCTTCACTATCCACTTACCTACCATAAGCACTAATGTATGTATAATAATGATTTGTTGTTTCTTCTATACTTCTCATTTCAAAAACAATAAGTAAGATTATTATATCCCCATGTCATCCCAGGACCCCTTGCTTTTTTAATGGAATTGTGAATATCACATTTTGCATTACATCCAGAAGTTCAATACATTCCAAAGAGTGATATGTATGCTCTTTTTAATATCAGTCATTATTCTCTGTGGTTTTACTATTGTTATTAGGTTGCTATATTTAAATTTAATGAAGCATTTATTCTCAATCAAGAAGACCACTGAAATGATAAAATTGTGTAATTTTGTGGTGTTAAATCAGAGTAATAAACTTTATTTTGTGTGAGATGAGAAATGATCAACTATGCTTTCTATTAATATTCTTTTATTCCTTTATTATATTTATAAATGAAGACAATAATAAAAGATATGAAATTTTCCACCCATCTTTTCTATGGACTTTAGAATTAAAGACAAAACTTCCTGGACAAAGACATTATATTTGGGGAATTTATTTTTTATGTTGCATAGTAAAGTCAATC
Organism: Heterocephalus glaber; assembly: GCF_000247695.1. The sequence continues at coordinate 6,209,112 of NW_004624837.1, read as the reverse complement.
TATGGTTTAAAATTGTTATTTTGAATATTGAAATAGGAAATACAGAAATATCGTGCCTACATGAGGTAAGTTATTGTTCAGATTCATAATGTTATACACAAAATCCAGATGATATTTCTTCCATTGTTCCTGGACTAATTAGAATAACAAACTCATTTCTGACATAACTTTTTCAGTTTTCTCAAATAAAACTGTCCCTTAAATTATTCATGAACTGAACTATTTTTTCCGCTATCCTACAGTGTCTTTCATATTTTAAGTCTTAGCTTTGATCCACTGGTTACTGTAGGTATGATAAAAAAAATCAGTAAAGAGAAAAACATAGCAGAATCTCTGATGAAATATCTAAGAATGAACTTAACTCTTTAATTATACTAATACTCTTTAAATTATAGAACTAATAGTGGTTCTAACCAGACGGTGATTTTACTTTGGTCATTTAGCAAGTAATACAGAGAATATACAAGTAAGGAAAGGAAGTAGCAAGCCACTTGCTATATGAAACTGATAGTGATGAAAGCATATTTGGACTTGAAATGCAGTATCCTCCAAGTGAATACAATTTTCATGGTGAATAACTTCTTCCAAAATCTGGGGGAAAAGTTGCTAGAAATATTGTTGATTTTTGCCTTTCCAAAATATACCCTAATAAAATACCAGATATTTCAAAATTAATTTTTAAAAATGTCAATTTCAGTCCTTTATAATGTATGTGCAAATAGAAAAATACATTTAAATAGACACATTACATTGATAAATTCAGCTCTTGTCATATTTTTGTGAATTTATTTTGACCAACCAAGTATTTTGTTTGAAAGATTAGGTTTTGTATAAATGTGTTTTATATAACTTCAGGTAGCTTACTCCTTCAATATATAGTTCTTACCATGGCACTTGAAAGTCAAGTTGAGAATTGTACTATTAAGAAGACAATCTAACATAGTTTTCTCATTCTGAAAAAGTAAGCACTTTCTAGCAAAAGGGCTGCTGTATTCAGTGATCTTTTTCTCAACATCCCCTTTTTTGGTAATTAAACTACTATAAGAAAATTTGCATCCTGTCTCCTTATGACTACATTTCTGTCACTCATAGTCTAGAGCAATATTCAGAAAACTGGGACCAAAGGACAAAATTTAGCTTGCTGCCTGTTTTTATAAATGAAGCTTTATGAGAAAAAAAATCACACTGTTTTGTTTACATATTGTCTATGGCTGGATTCACACTACAACATAAGAATTGAATAGCTGTCACAGACACAATACAGCCTATAGACCCTAAAATTTTATTATCTGGCCATTAACAGAAAAGGTATGCCAACCCCTGTGGAGTATACCTAATGTATTGGACAAGTGCAGTGGATTGATTTTTGTTTTTTCCTATTACAGCAAATTTATAGATAGTAGTAACTATGAAATGAACTGAAAATAATAGCCATAAAAGACCTACAGTTAATGGAAATTTTTAGCTATCACCTTTTTTTATACCCATGCCACTAGAAACATAAAATAAAAAAATAAAATCATACAGTGCAAAAAACAAAAAGTAACTCTTGCATTCTTTTTAATTCATTTCATAGGTATTATTTACAATTTTTATTATTACATATTTGCCATACATAGTAATCACATTCATCATAGGGAATTTGTATCTGTACGTAACATATCAAAGTAATGCTTGCTTCCAGGAATGACTTTGGGAATATTGGTTCCTTTTTAATTTCATTAAAGAGTTTGAGGAGTAATGGCATTAGATCTTTCTAAAAATCTTGAATAATTCAACAATGGATCCAACAGGATCTGGGCTTTTCTTTATTGTTTGCTTTTTAATTACTTCAATTTCATTGCTTGATATTGGATTATTTAGAATTTTTATATCTTCCTCATTCAGCTTTGGTAATTCACATGTATACAGGAATCTGTCTTATTTTTTCTGAATTTTCTAATTAGAATATAGAGTCTCAATGTAGGTATTGATGATTTTCTGGATTTCTGCAGGATTTGTTGTGATTTCACTGTTTTCATTCCTAATTGCATGGATTTGTGTGTTTTCTTTTTTGATACGGTTTGCTAAGGGTTTGTCTATTTAATCTCACAACTCTTCAATTCATTGATTCTTTGTATAACTTTTTTAGTTTCAACTGTATCAATTTCTGCTCTGATCTTTATAATTCCCTTCCTTGTATGAGTTTTGGATTTAATTTGTTTTTCCTGGAAACTTGAGGTTCGATATTAGGTGAATTACGTGAGGTTGCTCTGTTTTTTGATGTGGGAATTCACCACTATAAATCTCCCTTGTAGGACTACTTTTATTGTGTCCCATCATATTGCCATTGACATTTAATTGTAGAGACAGTCTTATTCATTCTTTAATTTCACCTGTGACCTAATGGTTTTTCAGTAGGGAGTTATTTAATTTCCATGTGTTTATGTAATTTTCATGGTTTCTTTTGTGATTGATTTCCAATTTCATTGCACTATGATCTGATAATATGCATGGAATAGTCTCAATTCTTTTGCATTTACTTAAGCATATTCTGTGAGGTTTTGTGTGGTCTCTTTTGGAGAAATTCCCATGTGGTGTATTCTGTAGTTGGGTTGAATGCTCTAGATATCTACTAAGTCCATTTGTTTAAAGGTTTGGTTCAGCCCGGATATTCCTTGTTGATATTTTTTGTCTAATTGATCTATTTGTGATAGTGGAGTATTGAGGTCCCCCTTACATTTGTATTAATGCTTATCTGATTTTTCATATCCATTAGTGTTCCTTTTATATAGTTGTGTGTGCTGGCATTTGGTACATGTATATTTATGATTGTTATATTTTCCTCTTGGATTGTTCCCTTCTATCAAATATGTAGTGATGTTCTTTGACTCTTCTGATTAGTCTTGGCTTGAAATCCAATCTGTCTATAGACACAATAGGTAGTCCTGCTTTTTTCTGGGTTCCTACTGCATGGAATATTGTATTCTGTCCTTTGACTTTCATTCTATGAGTTTCTTTTTGACTAAAATCTGTTTGTTTTATGCACCATATTATTGAATATTTTTTGATCCATTTTTCCAATCTGTTTCTTTTGATTGGTGAATTGAGACCATTCAAAGTAATGGTTATAACTGATAGGTATTGACTTGTCCTTATCATCATATTATTTTCCTTTTGTTGACTCCCTTTCTTTCCCTTCTATTTCATTTCTTGCCTTGCCCGGTAGATTCATTTTATTGGGATTCTTGAACTGTTTCCTACACTGTATTTTTATAGAATATCCTTCAGAACTTTTTGGAGTGCTGGTTTGATGGTCTTGAATTTCTTCAGGTGTTCTTTACCATGGAAGTATGTTATTTCTCTATCAATTTTGAAGAATAATTTTGCAGCATACATCAATCTGTGTTGGAGATTGTTTTCTTTTAGGGCCTGAAATACTGCACTTGAAGGTCTCCTTGACTTAAGTGTTTATGTGTGGAAGTCTCCTGTGATTCTGATGGGTTTTCAATTCATCATAGCACCTACGTCACCTTGGCTAAAGCAGTTCAATAAGCAATAACAATAGCATCAAGCAGCCTAGAAAATGATAAAATATGACAACTAATAAGTTGTCACCTTTAACTATAGGTACAAAGGGCCGGGGATTTAGCTCAGTGGTTCTGGCGCCTGCTGCTCAAGTGCATGGTCCCGAGTTCGATACCCAGTACCAAAAAAACAAAACAAAACATATAGGTACAAGACTTTTTGTGATACAAGAAAATGTAAGACAAATCAGAAAATTATATGCAGGAAATATATACTCAATAGAGCAATTTTACCTTAATGGGAGAAAATTCAAAGTGTAGAAGAGGAAATAATAAATAAAAGAAGAAAAAGAGATTAGAAGCAAGGTAAAGTACAGAAGATGATTAGACAAGCTTCAGGAAAGTGGTGAAGAAGACAAGAGGGAAGGAAAGAATGAAACAAAACAGATGAAACAAAAGAAAACTACAGAAGACATTCACTCTCACAAACAAAAAGAATGAGAAAAAAAATATTTAAAAAACCACAAGCAAACAAAAGAAAGTTTCTGTGTGACTTCCAGCCTATAGTTTTCTTCTGGGTCTATAGCTTTGTGGCATTGTCCAACTCAAGGCATGGCTGCTCTCACTGGCAGACAAAGGAGGCAGTCTGAGCCCAGATCCATCCTGGATGATCCCAGCAAGCTGGCAGTAGGATTGGGGCATGGTGTTGGTTCTGGAACTTTCAAATCCACCGAAATTCAGGCTGAACCTGATGTCTGGTAAAGGGGTTGGGGCCTGAGTGGGTTAGATTATAACAATACCCTAGGTGTATCTTGCTGGCCTGACCATGTCTCCCTGACCCTGGACATCTCCTGTGATTGGCCCTCATCCAGTGACTTCGATAATTTACTACTGGAAGCCCTGAGATGGAGCTGAGCTGTGGGTGCTCTGAGTCTTGGGCTTAGTTGGCCATTCCCTAAAAATAGCATCTGACCAGGAACATTCTCAGGGGACACAGCAGTCACTTGGACTGGAATGTCTCACCAGATGTAGAGCAGAACATCCACTACTCCACTCCAGTGGTACATTTCTCCCTAGAGACCTCCAGGGTCACCTACTTTCACTATGTCTTTGTAGATTCAATCTTCCCTTCTCATGCCATAGGCCAGGTGCCAGGGAGAAAGTGCAGGTTGCCCCTTCTTTTTCCACATTGTAGTTTGTCTCTTCAGTTTCTGTGTAGGCTCCAATTTTTTCCTTCAGGTCTTTGGTGGGTCCAAGGAGCCACCTCACTCTGTCTTTTCTTCCCAAAGTTGTTCTCTGGTGTCTGTATCCCACATCTTGGTGAGGCTGATGCATTGCTGCTTACTGCTCTGCCCTCTTCCTGTAAGTCTTCTTCAATTTATAATTTAGTGAAAAAGGTGTACCTACAATTGGTCTATCACAATCAGGAATAATTTGGAGTAACACAAAACCAAATTTTAACAAACCTGGAATATCTATGAACGATATAATTTAGATAAATAGCAAATTGTATCACTGATGTAGTTTTTTTAGCTTTAACAAGCACAAATAAAGAAAAAGAAATTTCAGTGTTTAAAATATTGAGATATCTTTAGCAAAAAATTAAATAAATTTCACCCAAAGTTTCTAATCACTGCTTTAAATTTAAACACAAGTGAAAACTCCACGTGGTCTCTGTATAAAATTAAGTAACATTTTTTCTATGTCTTTATAATCACCATGTGATGTCTAATCTGTTATTTAAATGGAGGAATATGAAGTACCACAGGAGCTGGAGAGACAAACTGCCTGAAGCAAGCCCACATGATTGAACTGCTGTGAATTTAATCTTAATGAGTGCATTTATTCTTTCAGGTATAATACAAAGTTTATTAAAGCATGGGTAATAAAAATGTGCTATTTTGAAGGTTGTATATATTTTGAAGCTGAACAATAACTGTAGCAATTATGTAGCAATTATTTTGGCAATCATTTGCTTTTAAGTTTCTGTATCCTGCAACATTGCATTGCCTACACTGTGGGAGACTTCTATTACCCTACACTTGATACTCACTCTGTTCTCTATTTAATCTTTGCAATTGTCTTTTCTTTGCACTTTACCTTCTAGGCTTTGCAATATTTATTATTCCTTTTCTTCACCTACAAAATAAATAAACCTTGTATAACATCTACAAAATGAATAAACCTGCCACAGAACTTAAATGTGATCACTTTTCATATCAATTGTAAAAACTTTTTTCAAGTTTTGAGCCCCAACACATGCAACTATATTTATTGATCTTTTTTAAACCTTCATGTTAGAACTAGTAGTTTTCTGTGCCTCTTCAACATTTCTCTCATACTACCAGCATTATACAGGTCATGTTGTTAGAATCTTCCTGTTTCTCTCTCACACATTCTGTTTCTGTCCCTCAATTGGCCCTGAGGCCAGATAATATGCTATGATAGTGATTATGATACCATCAGAGCTACTGCACTGCAAATATTATGTAATAGGCATTTGGGCAAATTTTAGGACATCAGTGAAACTAATGTAACAAACATTGTGTCTTATTTTTATTTCAGTACTGGAGATTGAACCCCCCAGGGCCATTGGACTGAGAGCTACCGCCTCCACTCTTTGTTATTGTATGTATGTATTTTTGAGACAGAGTCTCACTAAATCACCTAGTTGCCCAGACTACACTCACATTTTAGGTTTTATTTATTTTTTATCAGTAAAAGTTGCTATATATTTGAAAAATCAAAATGGTGTGCCTCTTGGTTTGTTTCCAGAGTAAAACAAAAATTTTCTTGCTTTTTCTTTTACAACACACGAATGTTTTCTTGTTTTGAATAGCTGGAAAATTCATGGCCAAGCTTTTTCCATGGCCATTGGTATTAGGCTATTGATTGATAGACTCTAGTGCTTATCAAATAAGTTGCTGTTATTTTAATTATATGTATATGCAGCCAAACACACTTTTAAAAATAAGGGCTCACAGGTAATGGGGGAAAAGTAAGAACTAAGATACATCATGTACAGGTACAAGCACCCAATGATAAATGTAAATGTATTGTATACCTAAAATGTACCAATAAAAGAATTTAAATCCAATAACATTACTTGATGTCTACTTAAACACTCTGATTAGTTATGTTCCTAACTAGTTCCATATGTTCTACTAGTCCCGATGTTCCATAACTATTTATGTTGTTTGAGAGTTGAGAAAACTTTCTGTGATTATAGTGATAAATGTTGAATATTCTTAATTTTAGCATATTCATGCCATTCATTATTGGAGCTTAAGTTTTTGTACTACACATATTTTTGTGTTAGCATTCTTGCATGCACTTTCAAATCCTATTTGAAATCAGAAAGAACACAAATAAATACATAACATACAATTTCAGAACTTTGTATAGACCCTATATGTTAGCAGTAAGTTTTGAGGTTCTCAGTGAGGTAGAAATACGTTTTTCTTTCTTTCTTACTTACTTTTTTTTGTAAAATGAGGAAAATCAGGGGGAAGTTAGAATTCATGCTAATAAACTAATACATGTTCCTGAATATACTTTCAATTCCTTCTTAATTATTAAGATATTGGGATCTATAACCTAAGAAAATGGAATTTAGAATATTTGGAATTTGAAATATATATCACAC